>BDUI01000013.1:1910037-1922727 GCA_002335545.1 Apodemus speciosus
CTGTAGACCAGGCTGGCCTTGAACTCAGAAATCTGCCTGCCTCTGCCTCCCAAGTGCTGGGATTACAGGCGTGCGCCACCACCGCCCGGCGATGTTTTAAGCATTTGTAAAGCTATGTTATCAAACCAAACACCATCTTTTAAATCTACAGGAAGCATAACATAAGAAGGTCTTTGTAATAGCAAAATAACTAAATAATTTTTAATTGAAATAGGATCAACACCGTTAGAATACATTTGGGACAGCTGACCTGATAAAATCGTTTTGCCTTAGTAATTTTTAAATCTGAGGACTGCCCAGAGAGTGAACCATAAGGATGGTTTAGGCAAGATCTGATTGTCAAGGGAGTGTTCTTGGATTCCTTGGGCTTTTTTAGAAGGACCATGTTAGCAGTAGCAAAAAATCTAAATAATCTTGGAAAAACATTAGAAATATTATGTGAAGGAGAGAGAATAAGCTTCTTTATTTTCTATATTATTTCTTTCGCGTTCTTTTGTTTTTATTTTTTTGGGGGGGTTCTTGATAGATTTTTTTTTGGTGGAAGGGTCGAATAAGTCTGTCTGGGATCTAGATTGGGGTTTTTGTATTTTGTGAAATATACAAGCATATCCTCTTTTCAAGGTGAATACAAGCATATCCTCTTTTCGATGTGATTGACACATCTGGCCCTTTCTAGGTGCCTGTTAAAAGATCTTTCCACATCACTAAAGGAGTAACAGTCTGCCGTAGGGAAGCCCGATGTTGTTGTATAGGAGTAAAACCTTTATCATCTGCATTAAGGCGATCAATGGTAGATAAAGCACGGCTTTATGATCGACGAGGTGAATAGTAACGACCGCTAGATTTCAGTCTTTGAAGTTGTACCTTAAGATTTTGATGAGTCCTGTCTATGATAGCCTGGCCTTGGGGGTTATATGTAATTTTTGTTGTATGTTCTATACCCCACTGAATGCAAAACTTTGTAAAAGCTTGGGAAGTGTAAGCTGGAGCATTATCAGTTTTAGTTCTTTTGGGGACCCCTAAGGAGGAGAAGCGTGTAATAAGATGTATGACATCCAGCACAGCCTCCCCGGTTCTCGCAGTGGCCATGACCGCATGAGAGCAGGTAGCTCTAGCAACATGTATATGGCCCAACTTTCCAAATTCTGTGATGTGAGTTACGCCCATTTGTCACAAGACTTGAGCCTTAAGGTCCCTTGGATTAACTCCCATCTTTAATGGATGATATACATCAGGACAATGTTCACAGCCCTTCACAATTTGTCTAGCCTGTTCTCGTGTCAAATTGAACATCCTTCTCAAGGCCAGTGCGTTCTGACGATGTAAAGCATGACTGTCTACTGCTTGTTCAGCCACACTAGCAATCAGGAGTTCCTTCATCATGACTGTCTACTGCTTGTTCAGCCACACTAGCAATCAAGAGTTCCTTCGTTAATAAATCTGCCATAGCATCTCCTAAAGCCAGTGGGCCTGGCAGGCCAGTATGTCCTCAGATATGTCTTATAAATTTTTTTCCTCTTGATTGAATTATATTTTGTAACTGAAGCAAGAGTGATATAATTTTGGAAATTTTAGATATAAGAGCTGTCTCTATATCAGGAAATAAACAATATATATTTTGAATCTGTATAAAGGTTAAAATCGTTAGGTATGTATTCAAGGGCAGTAATAACTGTAATAATTTCTGCCTGCTGTGCAGAAATTTCTTTTGCCTTTTTAATAATTACAGGTCTATCTTTTATACAGACAACTGAAATTCCATTGGGTGACTCATCTGTAAATATTAAGATGGCATCAGAAATAGGTTCCGATGCTATTTTAGAAGGAAAAATTATTTCTGTTTCTGTTATAAACTATAATATAGGGTGTTGAGATATATGATATTTAATTTGTCCTGTATAATAAGCTAATGTAATTCCCCAATCATCTGTAGTTTGAAGTAAATACTCTAATTGTTACTTATTATAGGGAATAACAATTTCATGTATTTCTTCAAATAGTTTCCTGGATCTTAACTTCCCATTAATTATTAATTGACTACACATAAAAGAATAAGAAGGTAACATTTTTACTTGAGTATGAAGGAGAAGCCGGGAGGTGGTGGTGCACACCTGTAATCCCAGCACTCTGGGAGGCAGAGGCAGATGGATTTCTGAGTTCGAGGCCAGCCTGGTCTACAGAGTGAGTTCCAGGACAGCCAGGGATATACAGAGAAACTCTGTCTCTAAAAAAAAAACCAAATCCAAAAAACCAAAAAAAAAAAAAAAAAGTATGAAGGAGATAAACCCATTCTAATACACCTTGCCATAAACATGCAGTAGGGGTGTGAGATGTTCTAAGTATAATAAGGGACCATGTTTTTAGATAGTTTATCTGTTTTACTTTGGCATCTGCTTCTTTTGTTCTATCAATTCTAATTGTTCTACGGCTTCTTTTGTAATCTGTCTTTTAGATTTGGGATCAGGATCTCCTTTAAGAATTTTAAATAAATGATGTAATTGTCTTGTGGTAATTTTTAAATAAGGTCTAATTTAATTAATATTTCCCAATAATTTTTGAAAATCATTGTCTTTAATTTATCAATCCTAAGTTGCAATTTTTGAGATATAATATATTCATTATTAATTGTTTTTTTTTCAAATAACTTCTTGGCTTGCTATGTTGAATTTTATCAGGGGCAGTAATTAGTCCACATTTGGTCAATGTCTCAATCATAGTTTTTAAAATTAACTTACTTAAATCCTTTGTTTTTTCTGCTATAAGAACATCATCCATACAATGTAATATGAAAGCCTTTTTATGCTTAGACCTGATGGATCTTAAAGCTTGATCTACAAATTTCTGACAAAGAGTTGGACTATTTTTCATATCTTGGGGAAGAACCTTCTATTGATACCTTTGAAATGGCTTTTGAAAATTAACAGAAGGAATGCTGAAAGCAAATCTCTGTGTATCTTCTGGTTGAAACTTTATATTGAAAAAACAATCCTTTAAATCTATAACTATAACATAATAATTCTCTGGAACAGCTACTGTGGATGGAAGTCCTGGCTGTGAAGCTCCCATATCATGCATTGTCTTATCAACAGCCCTAAGATCCTGTAAGAGTCTCCATTTGCCTGATGTTTTTCTTAATGACAAACACAGGAGTATTCCATGGGCTGTTAGATTCCTCAATGTGTCCTAACTGCAGTTGTTCTTCTACTAGTTGTTCTAGAGCCTGTATCTTTTCCTGAGTTAGGGGCCACTGATTCTTCCACACAGGCTCATCGTTGATCTATGAAATTTTATCTGCATATAACTCATCAACGGATCCTATAAAAAATGCTGATCATTCCAATTTTCATCTGTGGTTAATTTTACTTTCATTTTCCCTAAGGTATCTCTTCCCTATAAGAATGGCAAAGAGGAAACAATGTAAGGTTGAAAAGTACCCACTTTGTCTTCACATTCCCATGTCAGGATTTTTGAACTCTGAGCTACGTTGGAAGCTAGTCCCAATCCCACCAGAGCAGAGGTGGTATGAACTACAGGCCGCGTCCCAGGCCAGACTTCCCTGCAATGCAAGACCTGTCTGCTCCTGTGTCCAACGGTCCTTGGGTATTTTTTCTTTTTACTTTTATAATGTTCAAGGGTCTTTGTTTAGTAATTTCCTGGGCCCAGGCTGCCACTTCTGTGGGGCCAAACCCTTCATCCCCTCTACTCTGTTTTAAGATTGGGTTGGGGAGGTGTACCTAGGGGAGTAGTCTTATCTGAGCTACCCATTGGTTTTTATGTAGTTGTTTTGCTTCTTTTAATGGCCTAATCGTGATTTTTACCTCTCCCTGGAAGTCTGAATCAATTATTCCAGGAAGTACTTTAAAAATTTTCTTAGAATTTGAACTTCTCCCTATTATAAGACCAAAAGTGCCAGGTGATAGTGGCCCTTTAAATCCTGTATCTACTAATTGCACTCCCTCATAAATAGAGAGTATACAATCATTGTCTACTGTAAGATCTAATCCTGCACTTCCTGGTGTTGCTCTGGGTGAGCTTAAGATGTTAAGCTCAGGGGCAGAGGATTCAGTTTACTTTTACCTTCCTTTGTCTCCCTATTTTGCCCCCCCCCCTTAATTTTGGGGCAGAGGGCACACCCCTCACTCTGTTTTATATCTCCTCATCTTTCAGAGGGGTTCCATCCTTATGAAATTTTGATTCACATTCATTCCTCCAATGCTTTCCCTTCTTACACTGAGGACATAACTCTGGAGGCTGGTTTTTCTTATTTTTGTTTTTTGAAGTCTGCTCTTCTTTTTTATAGTCGAGGCTCATATGTCCTGTGGGCTGCAATAAAAGCACAAAACCTTTTGGTTTCTTCTTCCTTTTAAGTTCTGAACATCGGCGCTGAAATGTTGCCCTTGCATTGCTGCAGCATAGGACGTACCCTGGACCACTGCTGGGAGGGTGTGCTTTGAGGTAATCTTGCACAGTCTCTGTTTTTCTGATTGGTCTAATTAGTTCCTGGCAGACAGGATTGACATTTTCACATGTAAGTTGTTTTAATAATATGTCCGAGCCCTCAGAGGGAGGAGGCATCCTGCCTAGTCCTTCTTCAAATCTAGCCATAAAGTCTTCTAAAGACAGGCTTTCTTCCTCTGGGGACCACTGACTGACAGTACAAAGTCATTAAATGCTGCCAAACTCTTCTCTGAGGTTTTAACGTCTCTGCTTTCTAACAATGATTCAGTACTGCCAGGAACAAGCCTCTGTTTTAGACTGTGAATGCCCCATGATTTTTACCTTTTTTGTCGTCTTAACTCCATGTGTCTTTATTGAGGAGTCTGTGGGACTCTTGACGAGGTCCTATCCTTTACCTGAAGAGAGAAAGCTTACCACCTTGGAGCTCCATGTTGGGCGCCATCTGCCACGGACCACCCCAGCTGGGTATGGCGGTCCCTGGGATGAGGCTTCTCAAAGTTCAGGTGGGTAAGGACAGAAACAAACACAGAGGCAGTTTGAATCTGAGTGTATTTTGTAGCTCTGAAGCAGGGGATTTTATACATTAAACCAAACATAACAACCCTTAGAAACTGTATCCAGAGAAACAATTACAAATACCAACAAGAATCATTTGGCACAATAAAATACAAAATCATCTGAGCATTATGACTCTGAAACTACACGTTAAGTGAATCACAAACAGAACAGGTAACGTCGCCATCAAAATATAACAATTCTTATTGAAAATATAATATATTCTTATTGAATAAGAATATATTCAATGGTGCAGTTGTCTAAGGCTAGTGGCATATTTTCAAGAACAGGTTAATAAATCTTTATGGTCAGTGTTCTTAACTGCTGAGCTAAATTTCCAGCCCCTATGGTTAATTATTGTTTATCATCTAATTTCTGATTTTTAATAAATCTTTAAAGTATGAATTTAAACTATTTTAATTCTTTCTAATTAAGGCTTTCTTTACCATATACCAAAACCCACCTCCAATGACACATGTGTAGCCATATGAAATTTTATTGTTGGGAAAGTTTTTATCTATCATAATAATTTTGTAAACAATTTGAAAAGTAAAGTGTTGGCTTCTCTGGAGATAAGGTCATGTTAGTGACCCATCTCAAGGGATGGTTTCGTACCCATTACTTTGTTTAAGATCGTGGTCTAGGGGACCAGGAACCTGTAACTAAGAAAAGAAATGAAAGGCTGGGCAGTGGTGGCGCATGCCTTTAATCCCAGTACTTGGGAGGCAGAGGCAGGTAGATTTCTGAGTTCGAGGCCAGCCTGGTCTACAGAGTGAGCTCCAGGACAGCCAGGGCTACACAGAGAAACCCTGTCTTGAAAAACAAAAAAACAAACACAAAAGAAAGAAAGAGAGAGAAAGAAAGAAAGAAAGAAAGAAAGAAAGAAAGAAAGAGAGAGAGAGAAAGAAAAGCAATGAAAGAAAACAAAACAACAACAAAAAAACTGCCATGAGAACTACGGCTCAATGTTTGCTCCGGCCGAGAGTTCCACAACCGGTTCCAGGAGCCCTCCTTCTTTAGAAGTCTAATGCCTCACTCAGTGTGTGGAACTTGTCACACAGATTCTACTGGGGTCAGAGAGATACAATGACCAAGGCAACTCTTATAAAGGACAACATTTAGTTGGGACTGGCTTACAGTTCAGAGGTTCAGTCCATTATCATCATAGCGGGAAGCACGGCAGTGTCCAGAAAGGCATGGTGCTGGAGGAGCTGAGAGTTCTTCTACATCTTGATCTGAAGGCAGACAGGAGAAGACTGTCTCCTAGGAAAGAAAGTCTCAAAGTCCACCCCCACAGTGGCACACTTCCTCCAACTAGGCCACACCTCCAAATAGCACCACTTCCTGGGCCAAGCATATTCAAACTGCCACATCAGATCTTGAAAAAAAAATATTATGACAGGTTCTTGCCATATATATCAGTCTTGTTTCAAGCTGAAGATCCTCCTGCCTCCCCTGGGATTACGGGGATGCATGCCCACCTGTCCACTGGAATTCTTTTTTATTTGGGGGAGGAGGGGTAAGTGAGGCATTTTTTGATTGGGAGTCAAACATAGTATACCTAGTTATTGACATGAAACTGCTGGGTACTGCTGGTGTAGGGTAGAGGTCTCTGTCTTCACTTATGTTCTGGGCTCCTGTCTAGCAGCTGTAGGTGAGACTCTGGGTTCCATCACCAACACTGCAGGAAAAACAAAACAAAGAGCTTGTCTCCCTCCCCTCTCCTTGTCATTTCTCTTCAAGTTAAATTCAAGTTAAATTTTTGCCTCAAACAAAACAAAGCAAGCAAGCAAGCAAGCAAGCAAGCAAGCAAGCAAGCAAGCAAGCAAGCAAGCAAAAACCCTAAATAGCATAGTGGTTGGTGGAAGCGGGAGGGTCAGGCGTTCAAGGCCACCCTCAGGTATTTAGCCAAGCTGGGATACAAGAGACCGTCTCAAAAACAAAAGCAAAGGCAAATCTTTGTTACTGTCAGAACACAGTCCCAGAATGGAGTTGTGTGAGAATTCTGAGTGTTTGTGAGAATACTCCAAGAGAACAGGACAAGAAGGCCTGTGACCCCAGCTTCTGTAAAACACAGAATTGTTCCTGTCGTGTGCCTTTGTGCTTCTTCCCGTGTACAGATAGGAGGGAGTTTACTTCTATGTTGCTATCCACATGCCTCTAAGAAATAACATGTTTTCACCACACGTGGCTTGTTCTTTGCATTGTATACTTTACCATTGGCTTTGTTTTATTAGGCAGGGTACCTGGTAACCCAGGTTGGTCTCCAACACACTCAGCAGCTGAAAGGGGCCCGAATTCCTGCTTTTCCTGCCTCCACCCCACCCCTGAGCACTAGCATCGCATGTGTGGCCAACCTCTGATGGCACCACATGAGGAGGCTGTTACCCATAGGCATACTCGGTCTGGCTTTGGAGCCTGGTGGCTGACAATGTCCACACTGTTGTCCTGACATGCTAACTTTGTCCCTTGAAGAACAGAGACCACGGTGACAAAGGTTGTCCGACCTCCACCCAGGCCTTCTTTAGCTTCCTGTTTGTGCCCCCTCTACCTTGGACATGCTTGTGACTCTAGACAGGTGGCTCTAGAAGAGAGGCATGCAATTCAGTTACTGACTAGGAGTAGTCAAGAGTTCCAGTCCCGTGCCATTACCACACGAGGCTGAAAACATTCTAACACAATATGATTCAAAGACACATGAGTCGACAGCAGGAAAATATTAAAATATTTGCCTTCCTTAATAAAACCACTCTGTTTTTATAAGTACGAAAACCTGTGTGGGGGCTGGAGAGTGGCTCAGCAGTTAAGAGCACTGACTGCTCTTCCAAAGGTCCTGAGTTCAAATCCCAGCAACCACATGGTGGCTCATAACCACCCGTAACAAAATCTGACACCCTCTTCTGGAGTGTCTGAAGACAGCTACAGTGTACTTACATATAATAAATAAATAAATCTTTTTTAAAAAAGAAAGAAAGCCTGTGTGTGTGCAACCTCAAACCTGCGCCCATGCATTTGGGCCACGCTGCTGGTGTAGGTGCATGAATGGGCCTCGGGAAGTGTGGAGCACTGCGCTCAGAACCAAGTCTGCAGAGGATCTCCCCAGGCTCACATGGACAAACTCGCCAGAAACTCCTGGCAAACCACTCAGTTTACTTATAATTAATTTTTGGTTGTGTGATACACTCTTGGTTGTGTGATACACTCTTTAATTTTTTTCTTGGCACCACATTTATTTGTGTGACTGCCATTTGGAGTTGCTACACCCAGTATAAGAAGCTTTGTATTAAGCCCCACGCTCGTCCAGTGTGTGGAGAAGGGGCTCCTGGTTGTGCATACCTCTGGTTGGCTCCAAGCCTCACTGTCAGGGGTGGGGTGTGGGAGTGGGAGCCATCTTCTCTATCTTCTCCCCAGTCATATTAATTGCCTACTTTCAAGGCATCATTTGAATAGATTACCTCCTTAAAGATACTGTCACATTAGGTGGCACCAAAATAGGACTTCCATATGACTTTTGGAGGTAATACAGTTCAACTCTTATTTGAAAATTTATTTCCCAGGCTCCTTGCAGACCCAGCACCTGAGTAGATGCACACAGCAGATTCTGGAGGGCCCGGCCCCCCTGCGGCTCCTCAGCTTCCCACGAGAGGGCGCCGCTCGCTCACCGTAGGGCTACGACCTGCTAGGCTGCACGGACGGCTCTGCGCTGCTCTAGTTCTATGCTGTGGAAAAGCCACTCCAGGTCCTGCGAGCCTAGCGCATCAGGCTGGGGCAGTGGTTCTCACTGGTCCCTAAGGGGAGAGAGCCATTCCACCCAGGCCCGTCACAGCATACACTATATGCAGAGTAGTGAGGCGCGGGATCATCTCTGCAGGAGACACAGAAAGATTCAAAGGCGTGGCTAACTCAAGTCAAGCAACTTCTTTTTGCTGTTCACAACTCCTCCCTCCGGACCTGATCCCTGTGTCCTTCGCCACCCTCATCCCCTGGCTTCCCGGGTGCCAGACATGTAATGTGTGAAGCGCAAAGAGTGCTGCAGGTCCCCCACTCGTACCAGTCCAGGATTCTGGCCTGGTAGGCTCTGCTTTCTGCCCTGCAGTTCAAGGTGAGCGTTGGACTCCTAGCTTTGCTGGAGCAATTAAAAAATCTGGTCTCATTAGGGGCATCGTCCATCTGCGTGTCCAAGGAGAGATGGCTGTAGTGAGTGAGGAGGGCGCCAAAAGCAATTTCCCACGGTCTCGAGATTCCTGAGGTGCATGTATTGGGTTGGGAGGACTGGCTAGGTTTTTGTTTTGTTTTGTTTTTTGTTTTTTGTTTTGTTTTTGTAGTGCTAAGGGTGGTCTGCAGATTGCCTCGGTAGGGAAAGTCCTTGCTGCACAAGCCTGAAGACCTGAGTTCTCATCCCCAGAAGCCATGCTAAGAGCCCAGGAATGGCTGTACACCTGTAACCTGAGGGGGCAGAGGCAGAATGCCCTCTGAGGCTCACTGGCCAGCCAGTCTCTACTCCATTGGTGAGCTCCGGCCTCAGTGAGACACCCTGGCTCACTCAAAACGGGGGTGCAGTGTACTGGAGAAGGACCTGCAGCCTGTCCTCTGGCCTCCACGTGCACGCATGCGACGTCCTACCTGCAAACACAGGAGAACATCGGTCTATAGTTTTAGATTGTCAGTAGAAATAATAGCAATTTAAAAAGAAAATCGAGCTCCTCACCAGTGGGTCCCTGATGAGGGGTCTCTGTGGCACCCTAGTCTTCTGGCTGCGTAGAGTCGTGTGCTGCAACCGTTACCAAGAAACCAGCCCAGGGTGGTTCAGAGTTCGTGCCCAGGCAACCGTTAAGGCAACTTATAGCTCCTTGATCTTGAATGCAGAAAGCCATACAGTGCTGGCATTTACAAGATACAGTTCAGGTCCCTCGAGGCCCCTGTTTCTATGCCCACAAGAGCATCTTTCACAATAGTGGAAGGCAGAAGCCTTTGAATGCCTGGTGCCACAGAACGTGGCATGGTGGCGCTCACCTCTGACCTCAGCCTTTGGGAGCAGGCAGGCAGCTCTCCATGAGTTCCCAGCCAGCCTGGTTTACAAAGCAAGTCTCAGATTAGCCAGGGCCACATAGGAAGTCTCAAAAAATAGTGTGCATATTTCCAACATAATATTACCCAGCTTTAAAAAGAAAGAAAAACGGGTTGGAGAGATGGCTTAGCAGTCAAGAGTGTGTATTGTCCCTGTGTCATGTGGTAACGACAACCTATCATTTCAGCTTCAAGGGGCCCAACCCCTTTGGTGTCTGAGGGCACCTGTACTCATGTGCCCACCATGTCACCACCCCAAGGGTACAAAAATGTTACAGTCCCTTCAATGGGAGTAGACAAAATTAAAGTCAGTAGTCAGTAGTCAAATTATAGTTAAAATGATGGAGACAGGCGTGGCATGGTGGTCCAGAGGGGCTGGGTAGGTGGAAGTTCGGGGTGCAGGACAGATGAGTTGGGGTGACGAGTTCTGGAGAGGGAAGACTGTGACTGTCACTTGTGGCAAATGCTCACGGTCATGTTCGATTGTGCTCAAAATGGGCAAAACGATGAGTTTCATGCTGTGCATATTTTACTTCAACTGGAAAACACAAAGGATCCTCCTCTTTCAGGTAGGAAGGGATGGAAGGGGACCAGGTGCCATCCTGTCAGCCTCTGCTAGTCTAGGGACGCGCATGTGACATTATCTATGTCATGGGGACACAGCATTGGAGAATTAGCAGCTTGCTCTAGAAAGCATCCTAGATTTTCCCTCACAGAGGAGTGGGCTTGACCTGCCCTTGCAGGCTGTCTTCATGCCCAGTGTTTGCTCTGCAGCCCCTGCTCCCTTCCTGGTCCCCACTTCCTGGCTTCCCTCATCAAAGCTGCTCTCAGCACTGTTCCTGACCAGGCGAAGGTCCAGTCACTAGTCTGCTTCTGTTGCCATAGCAGAATGCCTGAGAATGGAGAGTTATTTTGCTATAGACAGAAGGGTCCCCTACTCTCCTTTTAAGCAATGAGCATCCAGGCCTGCAGAGGGTTAGCCCAGTGAGAGAAGGTTAGCCCAGTATGAGATCTACATACCATCCCAGGCTCCTGTCACCCCAGCACTACTACCAACATGCTCTTTTTTAAGAGTCTGACTGTAATCCAAGTTGGCCTCAGATTCCTTGTGATCCTCCTGCCTCAACCTCCTGAGTGCTGGTTAGCTGGTTAGCCTTCAAATTTCAACATGAATTTTCAAAGGAACAAACTGCCACCACTTCTGCAGGCTCTTCTGTAGCTGCCGTGAAGGTCCATCTTGAGGGTTACTTGACTGTGTTTAGAATCGCCGCAGAGTCACACCTGGTATGTCCAGGAGGGCGTTCGCAGAAAGGCTCAACCGAGGAGGTAGGACCGGCCCCAAACATGGGCAGCTCCTGGGATCACAGGCTGGGCCCTGAGTGAAGAGATGAGGCACAGCACCAGCGTGTGTGTTTCTCCCTCACACACAAAAAAGTCTAAGCTAGACTGGTGTGGCACTACATTCTGGCATCCTTAACACTCTGGAGAGAGAGACAGGAGGAAGGGGGAGAGAAAGTGTGTCTTAGGTACACTTTATGAGCAGTACAGGTGTGCGAGTGTGGGCTGCGTGTAACAGGATTGCTCGCCACTCCAGCACCGTCTCTGTCTCTCTGTCTCTCCATCCCTCTCCGTCCATTTCTGTCCTTCCTTGCCCCTCCCCTCCCTTCTCTGCCCTCATGGCTCTGCTCCCGCTTCTGTCTGTCTGTCTGTCTGTCTGCATGCCCATTGGTCCACCTCTACTCCTTCTCCAGGTCCTCACTCCTCCTCCCTCTCCCAGCAGACCTCCTTTATACAGATCTGTCGCATGCGGAATTACTCAAGGGCCTGAGCCTGCCAGGTACGCCCTCACTGCAATTATGTTTCATAACAGTCATTATCAAACCAAGTAAGGTTTCCTGACCTTCAGTTCTCTAACACAACAACAGTGCAAGTTAGGGCACAGGGCAAGCACCGAACTAGACCGCTCGATGGACAGAAAGACCGTTCATTGGGGATGTAACTGCCAAAGCTGTCTCTGGAGGTAAGAACAGCAAACGGATTGTATGTGCTCGTCGGCAAAGCAAGGGTCTCTGAGCCGATGCAGGATCTTTGGAGAAACTGGGAGCTAGATGCCCTTGTCTGAAGTAGTTTACTGTTGTGGTGGATAAGGGAAGCAACAATTTTCCTGGCAAATGGGAAACCCACCATTACTGAGGAATGCTGAATTTGGGCTTCTGTTTACCCGGTCAGAGTCTTTCTTTTAGAACAGTGTGACCGACTCCCCGCCGCCGCCATCTTTGCCACTGCTGGCTCTCACCAAGCTGGCTCGGGCAACCGAGATACCCCAAGTTTAAGACCTCTGGGGACTCGAGCCATCAGACAGCGATCTGCGCTCAAGAGTTAAGCAGAGCAGCGGGCCCTGCTGGCCAGCCAGGTGTAGGTTCTGGGCCCTGCAAAGACCGCCATCTTGCCTCAGATCAGAGCTGTGTACGGTCGCCGACCCGCGTGGCCACCAACTTACTTGGCGATCTGTGAGGGCTGTACCTGGATTACAGCAGAACCAGCCACCTTGCCTCGGGGCACCGCAGACAGCTAACCAGACAGAGCCCTGTGGACTGAGAACACCACCAT
>BDUI01000013.1:1937428-1959436 GCA_002335545.1 Apodemus speciosus
TCTATCTATCTATCATCTATCTATCTATCTATCATCTATCTATCATCTATCTATCTATCTATCTATCTATCTATCTATCTATCATCTATCTATTATCTATCTATCTATCTATCTATCTATCATCTGTCTGTCTGTCTGTCTGTCTGTCTGTCTGTCTATCTATCTATCTATCATTTTAAATTATGTATGTGTCTCCCTATGAGTGTGTACACAGAATCTGGTGCCTGTGGAGTGACCTGTGTCTCTGCTGGGGGTGCTCGGGTGCCACCAGCATGCTGCCAGAAGCAGGCAGGGCAAAATCCAAAACAGGGAGTGCAAAGTGGTTCCCAGTCTCCTCCTGGTACCAAGGCACCACTGGTATATCTCCATGAGGGGAAGTTGGAACCGGGGGTCTGCGGTCTGCCTTCCCCTCAGGGCGTCTCTGCATGCCCTACAGAGGAGGCCAGAGGGTCAGATCTCCTGGAGCGAGAGTTATATCAAGTGACCTGTCAGATGTAGGTGCTAAGAGACAAACCCACCTCCTCTGCAAGAGCAGCCACAGTGGTAACTGAACCGTCTCTCCGGCGCCAGCCATGTGTGTGTGACATCTACCCGCCTCTGCCTTCAAAGTGCTGTGACTAAAGGCATGCGCCACACTGTCTGGCTTGACCCTACCTTTGGATGCAGATCTCAAGTCCTCCATGCCCACCAATCTAAATGGACCATGTGGTCCATAGTGATGCAGACGTAAGAGCTCTCAGATGGTGAGGATCAGAAGTAAGGACATAGAGGGCATGCTCTGGAGCAGGCAAGGGCGCGAAGCACAGCTGGCAAGAGTGGGCAGGGGACAACTCTCAACAAGACAGGGCCTGAGCAGTATTCTAGGAGACGCAGAAGCTCACAGCTGGTGATTCGAACAGCCTATCCTGGATGGCCACCGCGAGTTCTCCCTGGCTCGGGCAAGCTGTTATGTGGAGGCAGGAGGTGACTGCTGAGAAACAACACACGTGGCCGGGATAGGGCTTCTGGCAGCTAGATTTTAAGGGAAATACCACTGGGTTTTAAGGGGAGCACCACTGGGGTTTAAGGGGAGCATCACTGGGTTTTAAGGGGAGCATCACTGGGGTTTAAGGGGAGCACCACTGGGGTTTAAGGGGAGCACCACTGGGGTTTAAGGGGAACACCACTGGGGTTTAAGGGAGCACCACTGGGGTTTAAGGGGAGCACCACTGGGGTTTAAGGGGAGCACCACTGGGGTTTAAGGGGAGCATCACTGGGGCTTAAGGGGAGCATCACTGGGTTTTCTGTCCCTTTTATTCTCTGAGAGGTGCCTACTATGAGCACGAGGTGGGGAGCTCTGGGGATTGCTGGCTTACTCATGATGAACTTACACAGTTAAGCACGGGGCATGGTGCTGTACGCCTCACATCCCAGTGCTTGGGAGGCAGAGGCAGGCAGATCTCTGTGAGTCTGAGGCCAGCCTGATGAATTTGAGTCCAGCCAGGGCTATATATTGAGATTTTGTCTCAAAAACCAAACACACAAACACATACACACACAGAAACACAAACTTAAACCCCCCAAAACCCGAACAATATTACGATTGCTGGCTCAGTGCACAAGCCCGCATGCCAGCCCTGGGAGGCTAAAGCAGGAAGATCAGGCGAAATGAAGGAAGTGGGGACAAGGAGCAGGGAGGAGATCGCTAAGACCTTTCAGTCCGTGCTTGTTTTCCACAATTCAAATAACGTTCTTTGCTTTGATTTTCGCTTTTGTTCTTCATTCTTTTGAAATGTGGGCTTATTTACGAGGCTTAGTTGGGCCTTGAACTCCTGATCCTTCTGCCTTCACTAGTGGGATGTAACGGTTTGTATATACTTGCCCTGGGGATTGGCACTATTAGGAGGTGTGGCACTGTTGGAGTAGGTGTGTCACTGTGGGTGTGCCCTTTAAGACCCTTTTCCTAGCGGCCTGGAAGTCAGTATTCTGTTAGCAGCCTTCAGATGATGATGTAGAACTCTCAGCTCCTCCTGCACCATGCCTGCCTGGATGCTGCCATGCTCCTGCCTTGATGATAATAGACTGACCTCTTACCCTGTAAGCCAGCCCTGATGAAATGTCCTTTAAAGAGTTAGCTTGGATGGTGTGTACTCACTGATAAGTGGGTATTAGGCAAAGAGCATGGAATGCCCACAATACAACTCATGACCACATGAAGCTCAAGAGGAAGGAAGACCAAAGAGTGGAGCTTCAGTCCTACTTAGAAGGGGGAATAATACCATCAAGGGAAGTAGAGGGTGGGAGGGACTTGGGAGGAAGAGAGGAGGGGAAGGGGAAAGAGGGGCAGAACCAGGTATGGGAGGAGATGGAGGAGATGTACAGAGGGTCAGGAAATTGAACAGAGGTGTGTAGCAATGGGGGATGGGATACTGAAACCAGAAAGTTCCAGATGCCAGGAAAGCAAGAGCCTCCCAGGACCCCACAAGAATGACATTAGCTGAAATACCTCCCAAGAGGTAGGGAGCAAGAACCTGTGAAGACCGTATCCAGAGGTTAGGCGTGGCCCTCCAGTTGAGGGATGGGGCCACCCACCCATCTCCAAAATTTTAACCTGGAATTGCTCCTGTCTAAAGGAAATGCAGGGACAAAGAGTGGAGCAGAGACTGAAGGAAAGGCCATCCAGAGACTGCCCCATCTGGGGATCCATCCCGTATGCAGACACCAAACCCTAACACTATTGCAGATGCAAGAAGTGCTTGCTGACAGGAGCCTGATACAGCTGTCTCCTGAGGGGAACTGCCAGATCCTGACCAATACAGATGCGGATGCTTACAGCCAACCACTGGACTGAGCACAGGGACCCCAGTGGAGGAGTTGGGGGAAGAACTGAAGGAGCTGAAGGGACCTTATCATCAATGGGAGGGGAGGCCCTTGGTCCTGTGAAGGCTTGATGTAGAGGAATGCTAGGGCGGTGAGGCAGGTGTGGGTGGGTGGGGGAGCACCCTCATAGAAGCAGGGTAAGGGAGGATGGGATAGGGGATCTGCAGAGGAGAAACTGGGAAAGGGGATAACATTTGAAATGTAAACAAATAAAATATCCAATTTAAAAAAACAAAAATAAAAGAGTTACCTTGGCCATGGTGTCTGTTCACAGCAGTAAAACCCTGACTGGGGTAACTGGAGCGGGTCAGATGGTTCAGGATTACAGTGCTTACTGCTCCTACAGAGTTCAGTTCCCAGCTCCACAGTGGGAGGCTCACAACTGCCAGTAACTCCAGCTCCAGGGAATCTGATGCCCTCTTCCGGGTCATTGCACTCACCTGTGTAAATACACAGGCACAAAACAACAACAACAACAACAACAACAACAACAAACAACAACCATATTCAAAAGCATAGTACCAACAGTCCTCTGCCCCCAGCAGCATAACCCATGTCTCTTGGTGGCTCTCTTCAACTAACCATCCCTGGCTCTGAAACCCATTCTCCACGGAGCTCGTAACAGCCCTCTGCAGACAGGGGCAGCTGCTGGAGGTGTTGAGCTTCTGAGGGACACTGTGTGGGACAGGGTGAGACGGGCTGCCCACATTCAAACTCAGCCCACAGGATGGGGGCCAAGTTCGGCAGCGAGACCTGTGGAGGCCTTGCAGCTTGGTGACAAGATGGGTGCTCATGTCCCCTCAGGGTCAGCCTCAACCCGATACCAGGTCTTGGGAAAAAAGGAGTTAGTGAGGTAGCCACCCCAGTGCAGAGAAGCAGGGCTTCTTAGGGGTAAGAAGTGAACTAGAAACCAGCTCAGATGGCACTCCCCTCTTGGAGTGTGTTTTCCTAAGAGACACACCTACCTTCACAGTAAAGAGACCCTTCTCTGCCCTTGCTCTGAAAGGCCTGAACCCTGTGTTGTTATTGCTTGAGTCTTTCCCTATTGTCTGCTCTGCTCAGCACCCTGTGCCAGCCGGGAAGAGCTGCTGAGGCTTACATAAAACACAGACCGTTGTTACTCCGCATCCAAGCCTCAGGGGAGGCGGAAGTCGCCTCAGAGTGCTGACCTCCCTCACCACGGGCCCCAGCCTGGGTGTGGGGATGCAGCTTTCCTTTCAGATTTCTCAGTAGAGGGTGACATATTTTTCACTCCATGTGGATTCTGAGGTTAGACCAATTTACAGCAGCTGGGGGTCTGGGAACAGGCCAGCACAGCAATGAAAGTTTCGCCGCTGCAGCCCCAGCCTGGGCTTGGGAACCTTCCCCCTGCACGGCTGGATCAGCCTCCCGGAAGCACCTGGCCTGATACCATCCAACTGTTATGGAGCAGAGGACACTACATCCTGTGCTAGGTCCCCCAAAAGCAACACAGCAGGCCCGGGCGTGGGCAGAGGGGGAGCAGACCTGGGCGTGGGCAGAGGGGGAGCAGGCCCGGGCGTGGGCAGAGGGGGAGCAGGCCCGGGCGTGGGTAGAGGGGGAGCAGGCCCGGGCGTGGGCAGAGCGGGAGCAGGCCTGGGTGTGGGCAGAGGGGGAGCAGGCGTGGGTAGAGGGGGAGCAGGCCCGGGCGTGGGCAGAGCGGGAGCAGGCCTGGGCGTGGGCAGAGGGGGAGCAGGCCTGGGCGTGGGCAGAGGGGGACGCAGCTCAGAGAAATGCCACGTTAGAATACCTGTGCAGATTGGACCCTCTGCTTCGCAGACACTTCGGAGAAGCCAGTGTTGGGGAGGAGGATGCTAGCCCACCAAAGCCTTTCTCTCCTCATTCTGGGGAGCATTGAGGGCAAGGATAGGTACCTCCCTTCTATGTGACAGATACCTGAAGGTGGGTGGGGAAGGACTGAGGGAAGGATGAGAGAGAACTTTCCAGAGCCAAAACATTTGGTTTGGGAGAGATGTGTGCCTCATCTGTCAGACACCCTTCCATCTCTGTGTGTTTCAGTGGAAATTACAGGTTATCTAAGACAAAGCAAAACAGAACAAAACCACCTCTCACCCACTGGCACAGGCAGGGTCAGCAAAACAGAAAACAGCAAGTGCTGGAACAGGACGTGCAGAGGGTTGGAACCTCGCGCCCTGGGAACTGGGACCACTGCTCTTGTGGCTCCTCCAAAAGCAAAACAGTCTGGGCTCGCCTGGCGCGCGCGGCCCTGGCGTGCGCGGCCCTGGCGCGCGCGGCCCTGGCGCGCGCGGCCCTGGCGTGCGCGGCCCTGGGTTCCATCCCAGCACCACATACATCAGGTGTGATGGTCCATGTCTGAAACTCAGCACTTGGGAGCCAGAGACAGAAGGGTTACAAATTCAAGGGTATGTGAGTTGGAGGTTAGCCTGGACTAGCTTTTTCTTTTCTTTTCTTTTTTCTTTTTCTTTTTCTCTTTTTTCCCTAAGGAAACAGAATGACTATAACCCGGAAACCCACTTTTGGGTATATATTCGAAAGAATGAAAAGCAGGGTGCTGGAGGCTGGAGACGTAGTTTAATGGTAAAGTGCACATGGTCCTGGGCTCCATGCCCAACTGTAAGAGAAAAACTAAAATCAGGGGCAGAAAGATATATGTGCACAGTAGAGGCCAACCAGCGTCTGTTAAAGGGTGACAGGGTAGGAAAAGGCGCTGTGCTTCCACAGGGTATCCAGCCTGAAAAACAAGTAAACTTGTAGAGCACACACCTTCAGTCCTAGAACTTGGGACCAGCCCGTTCTATGCAGCAAGTTCCAGGACAGCCAGAGCTACACAGTAAGAACCTGTCTCAATACATACACATACATACATGCATGCATACGCATGTACATACATAATAAAAAAGTTCTGACAGCTGCTTACTGGCTTGCTCTTCATGCTTGCTCAGGCTGCTTTTTAATAGAACCCAGGACCACTGTCTCAGGGATGGCACCGCCCACAATGAGCTGGGCCCTTCCCTTTGATCACCAATTGAGAAAACACCATACAGGCTTTTTTCTACAACCTAATTTTATGGAGGCATTTTCTCAATTGAGGTTCCCTCCTCTCAGATGACTTTAAGTTGACATAAAACTTGCCAGGACAGTCAGGGCAGACTGAGGAGAAGCCCAGGGATCCCCACAGACTAATACAAGGCTTGTTTTTCATTCAAGTAGTTTGGAGTTGTCTGGAGGAGACCATTTCTCCTCTGACTTTGGATGGAGGTGTCACTAATCGCACAGAAATGCAAACAGCCGCATGAAAAGACAGTGCTGTGCAAATGTCTGGCACCATCGTTACACAGTGTAGTGTCTGAATCAGAATGGCCCGCATAGGGCTCATAGATTTGAATGTATAGGCACCAGAGCATGACACTATGTGAAAGGATTAGGTGTGGCCTTGCTTGGAGGAAGTGTGTCACTGGAGGTGGGCTTTGAGGTTTCATAAAGACTATTCTAGCTGGGCGGTGGTGGCGCACGCCTGTAATCCCAGCACTTGGGAGGCAGAGGCAGGCGGATTTCTGGGTTCGAGGCCAGCCTTGTCTACAGAGTGAGTTCCAGGACAGCTAGGGCTACATAGAGAAGCCCTGTCTCGGAAAAAAAAAGACTATTCTAAGCCCAGAGTCTCTCTGCTGCCTGCAAATCCAAACGTAGACCTCTCAGCTACGTTCCCGCACCACGCCTGCCTGCATGCTGCCACACTCCCTACCATGATGGCAATGGACTGAGGCTCTGGAATTGTAAGCCAGCCCCAGTTAAATGCTTTCCTTTGTAAGAGTTGTCATGGTTCTCTTTACAGCAATAGAACACTGGCCAAGACACACAGCATGAACAGGCCACCTCACAGCCTGAGGAGTTGCGTTTCCAGTCACTGTTGCCTGAAAAGCACGTGGTGCCCACAGCAGACCCTGGTCTTCCAGGTCATGATCCACATGGTCCCTGAGAGGCCTTGGCGAGGCGAACGTCACGGATGCCCAGCTTCGGCAGCCCCTGACCCAGACCGCGCACTCCCAGTCTGACTGGAGCCAACCGTGTGAGATGCTACCACATGCGGGGCTCTGTCATCACAGGAAGGCAGGCGGTCCCATGACTGAGCTCAGGCAGAGGAAAGGGCTGGGCAGCGGATACTTTCAGCTTTGCTGCTTGTGCAGTCTCAGTTCAACGTCACCACAGTAGAAACAGCAGCAAGTGCAGTTGGGGAAACCATCGGGGTGACACTGGAGTTTCAGAGTCCTTTCACATGCTTTGAAAGCTTTATTTTTCAATTGATTTTGAACTAAACCGGAGGGTTTTGGCAGCATCCACTCTTGCTCTGCCCCTCCCTGCCCCCACTGAACTAAGCCACAGGGTCAGGAGATGGTGGCATCTACTCTTGCCCTCCCTCTATTGTTCCTCACTGCCCCTTCCATGAGGAGCAGCCCAAGGAGCCAAGCTGGCATGAACTGTGAAGGGAGGAGAGAGCGCAAGTGGGCAGTGAGGGTGAGGGTCACAGCCCACATCCCAGCCTGGCCTTGTGCCTGGCTGTCACTGCCCCTCACAACAGCTCTGGCCTTGACACCCTTCTCAGCCTTCTCTGTCTAACCCCAAGGTCATTCACATAGTTCAAACTCTCAAAACATAGGGGATCCAGTTCACCAGAAAATGAACCCCAAAGGACAGAAGGCAGCCATGTTCAGGGATGGTTTGGGGCTCTCTGTATTCAGATGCTGATTTCTGTGCCCAGAGATCTGACTGCAGTCTGGACTTGACCCTGTCGTTATTATTGAAGCGACTCCTCTCTCAACATTGTGTAAGAACTGTTTTCCATCACCTCTGATTGGGTAATAAAGAGCTGACCAGCCAGTATCGAGGCAGGACCAGATAAGATGGCACTTCCGATCCCAGTGTGGGGTAGGATGGGAAAACAATTCACCTTGGGTCACTATGAGAGAGTCACCCTGTGGAGAGGATGGATGGAGGAGGTACCCAGAGCCAGTCTAAGATGGCAGGCACTGCCCAGGACGCTGCTGGAAGTAGGACAGGCCAGCGTGGTCTGGTTAGAATAGATGAGAACTCTGCCAAGCTATAGTGCAAGAAGCTTATATTAAACATACCAGTCTCTATGTCATTATTTCAGAGCTAGGGTGGTATTAGAAAGGTCCCAAACATTTACACAGTCACCATACCTGGAAGGGACACACTGAGGCACACACAGGCATTGATGAGATAGGCACATTCATACTCAGAATCCTGACCCTGTAATACAGGCAGCAGAAGCAGCAAGCAGGGGTAGCCTGGATCTCTAGCCTGAGAACCTTTGGCTGATGGGTACCCTCCTGGGTCTTAACAGCTTCTAGACCCACATCTCTATCCTCATGCCCGGTGACCCTCTCCCCTGCTTTAGTCTGTCTGTGGTGCTTGGACAGGCTTGGTGGTAGGATCCCCAGTCTCACTTTTAAGGGCATCAGGATCTTAAACCTATGCTGTTGAGTTGGTTTCCGTGCTGGTTTTCTTGCTTACAAATGGGGATGAAATATCTGTGCATCTTGTGGATGCTTGTGGGGATGGGAGACCACACAGTAAAACAGTCTAGCCCTAGGCGTCTCCACCTAGGGCAGGGGCAGGGGTCCGCTGAACCAGTTTCCTAAGCCCAAAACAAGGGGGTGTGGAATGCCACAGTGGTGGGCTCTGGTGTTGGCAGTTACAGGACACTGGGTGGAGACACTGCTCCACACTGCCATTTGCAGCCCATGTAGATCTCAGAGTTCTCCACTCAAGCAGGAAAGCTGTCAGGATGAGTCAGTATGAACAGGTTAGAGCACATCAAGAAAATGTTTGAGGAGCTGGGGCGACGGCTGAGGTGCTGGGGCGACGGCTGAGTGGGCAGAGTGCTTGTTGCACAAGCACAGGACCTGAGTGTGAATCGCCAGCACAGGTATAGAAAGCCAGGCACAGTTTCACAGGGGTAATCTGGCGGTGGGGTGTGGAGACAGGAGGATGGCTGGGACTTGCTGGTTGCCAGCCTAGGTTCAATGAGAGATTCAGTCTCAAGAGAGTGAGTCAGAAAATGACAGAACCAGGAAGTCCTCCTCTGACCTACACACACACACACACACACACACACACACACACACACACACCTGCAAGTGCACACATGTACACCATTCATATACAGCGACACAAGAAAAGGTCTTAACATAGATTAAAGCACAGACTTAAAGGAGAAAGAGATGTTAAGTGTTTTTACAATTATACACACACACACACATACACGTACGCACGCGCGCTCGTGTGAGCACGCACACACACACATTATTGGTGGCTGTTATATGTGTGGTGTGTGTGCGCGTGCGCATGCGCTGTGGCACACAGGTCTCTGGAGGTCAGAGGACCAGCAGTTGGTCTTCTCTCTCCACCGTGTGATCCCCAGAGATTGAACACTAGCCTCCAGGCTCAATGGCAAGTACTTTCACCTGATAAATGTCCCCACCCCATCCTAGGTCATCAAATGAGATCAGCGGGTGTTTCCTGAGATGCAGTTGGTCAGGTAAGACTCATAAAGGAGGCATGGTATGGTTTTAGAGCTGGGGGCACAGCTCGCTGGTAAAGTGCTGGGCTACTGGACAAACCCTCTGAGCGTGTTCTCCAGCACGGCACAACCAACCCGTGTCAGCACAGCTGTGATACCAGCCGGGGCGGAGGGGAGAATGTTGGAGGTTCAAGGCCATCCTCAGTTAGCAGGGCATTTTCCAGCCTGGACTCTGTCTTACAAAACCAGAGACAGAAGGACATGAGGAAGGGAGAACAGGAGGGAGCAAACCCCCCTTCAGCGGTCCCTGCTGACGATGAAGGCCTTGTGGCAACGGAATGGATGGTGAGCAGGGCGGCTCGCCCGTGCCACAGAAGGGCTGGGACACAGCTCAGTCGCAGAGTGTTTGCCTTACGTGCATGGGCCCTAGCTTCTGCTTCCAGCACCTTGATAACAGTGTGAAGCTGATACTAAAGATATTTTATCATTTTTTTTAACAAAGGAAAAGTTACCTAGGAGAAAAAAAAATCTGGAGAAGAAAAAATAAAACCCTGGGAGCACTTCCAAGGCCATCCCTGGCTCTCGCTTTCCAAGCCAGGAAATTTGCAAGTTTGCATTACATTTACTCTGTTCCATCTTATCAGCACTTCCAAAGAAGCAGAAACAGGCGATTGTACCTCTCACAGCAACCCGGCAAAGATGGACAGAAGATAAGGACTGGGGTGGCCTCCAGCTCACTTCCTGTTGGCAGGGACCTGAGCAGGGTAAACAGGGAGGCTCCTGCTGTGCCTCGGGGACAGGGCACAGCAGGCCTGGGCCTGGGCGGGAGTGTGACCCAGGAACTCATGGAAGCTGAGGTCCAGGTGACGATGGCCCCTCTTCTGCCAAGTCAGGTCACCCAGCACCCGGGAGTCCTCCTGAGCTGGGCTCCTGAAGGAAAACTGTCCCACACTGTTACGTCTGAGCTTGCGACACGGTGACACCAGACACTCACGCTTACGCCACATTGCTACGCTGCTGGACTCCTTTCAGACAGAGAAACTTCAAATAAGAATGTTAAGCTACTGAAACACACGTGACCTGGCATATGGCCTTACTCTTTCCCCAGATATGGACCTGAATTTTTCTGGAATCTCACAAACACGATCTCTTATTTACAGTAACAAACAAACAAACAAACAAACAAACACAACAGCACCTTAACTTTTCCTGCAACCTGTGACCCAGGGTTTTACTCTAGCTGTGATCCCATCTGATGTATGGACTACCTTATATCATCCATGTTAGAGTCATACATATGGCTATTGTAAAGGCACTGAAATGGGACTCTCTGGAGAAGTCCGCACACTGACCCCTGGGTGTGTTGAAAGTGTCTCTATCAGCCTCTGTATTAAAATCTAGGCTAAGGTCTCTTCTCAAAAATTCCACCTCAGCCTTGTACTGACTTGTCTTAAAATTGTTTTCTTTGCCAAAGTCAAGGATCCTGGCTTTAACTGAGTGTCCATCTCTGAAAAGAACTCAGGCTCGAGAAAAGTAGACACAGGGTCCCATCCCTAACTAAGAAGCTATTTGCAGTAGACGCATACTTGAAAAATGGAAAATCAGTTTTTTAACATGGATTGTAGGGCTGGAGAGATGGCTCAGTGGTTAGGAGCACTGGTTGCTCTTCCCGAGGTTCTGAGTTCAGGTCCCAGCAACCACATGGTGGCTCGCAACCATCTGTAATGGGGTCTGATGCCCTCTTCTGGTGTGTCTGAAGACAGTGACAGCGTACTCATATACATTAAATAAATAAATAAATAAATAAATAAATCTTTTTTAAAAGAATGGAGTGTAGACTCCATGCCCAGGAGTAGTTGGCCAATACAATTAACTCTACGGGGTGTGTGTGTGTGTGTGTGTGTGTGTGTGTGTGTGTGTGTGTAAAGTTTCATTTTGTTTTAGAATTTATTATTTATTTATTTATTTATTTATTGCTTATTTGCTTTGATTTTTGTTCTTGTGTTTCTTTAATGTTTCTTGAGAGAGAGAGAGAGAGAGAGAGAGAGAGAGAGAGAGAGAGAGAGAGGGAGGGAGGGAGGGAGGGAGGGAGAAAGTTTGGTGAGTAGGGAGGTAGGATTCAAAAGGAGTAAAAAACTTTAAATTATAGGGAGATATTTGGCTATGGACGTATATCTATACATAAAGAGATGAGTCTGAAAATACTCACCCTAAACTGCTAAAGGCTTGTTGTATTAGACTATAGTTCACTTTCATTTATTCTTTTTTAGTTGTTGTAGTGTTTTGAGACAGGATCTTGCCATGTGGCTCTGACTCTCCTAGAATTCACTAAAGTGGGCTGGCTCAGACTCCCAGCGATTCACCTGCCTCTGAGTTCCAAGTGCCGGGACTTAAGGTGTAAGCCACTAAGACTGGCTACTCTTTTCCATAGTTACATTTTTATCTGTAATGAACACACATTAATTTGTCAAAAATAAAGTTATTTATATGAGAATCAAAAAAGAAACAGAACCATAACTAAACAAACAAACAAAACCCTCGAGCTGTGAAGATGCTGGTTCTGAAACCCTTCAAGCTGTGCCAGATACTGGTTCTGAACCCCAGAGCCCGAAGAACCGAGTTCTAGAGAGAGGCCCCGGGAGACGAGCAAGCTTCGAAAGCTGACTCACCTTCCAGAAAGCGAAGCACTAAACACGAATGTTGAGTGATTCTTTTTCTTTCCCCTTCCTACATAACAATCTGCTGTCCAGGCACAGATGTGTACACATGTAATCTCTCAGCACTTAGGAAGTAGAAGCAAGAGCATCAGGAATTCAAGGCCAGACTTGGGTATGTAGTAAATTTAAGGCCAGTCCTGGCTACGTGAGATTCTGGTATCAAAGACAAAACAAAACCCAGTATAAAAACAATTTTTTTTATATTGGCCAAAGAACAAAGTTGGAGCCCTCTCCTAAGTGCCGCCCGGTGTCTGTGACAAACATGCCGGGGAGCAAGCTCAGCCACGCTGCAGTGAACACGAGCAGAAGTTCCAGGCTTGACAGGAGTATATATTCCATGCACATTGAAACTTTACAAATTAGCACAGGGCAAATGCAAAGCTCTCTGCGCTTCTTGGGAGAAAGATCTCGAACATTCCATGTGCTTCTGCACAGTGCTCCGCTTTGAACTGTTTATAATCTAATACAGCAGAAGCCAGCTTGCCCACGAACACAGCAGCCCAGCCCTTTGAAGCTGCCTGCCGCCCCCTATTGCAGGGCAGGAAGTGGAGCCTCTGCTTTGATTTGTTTAAATGAGATTAAACATAACTGGAGGCCATGTTTCCTCTTATTTAGGGGACATTACAAAAGGCACAGAGGACCAAAAATAACAGGTGACTTGGAAATGATGGGACTGTCTTTTTATAAGCCCAAAGCAAACAAACACGCCTGCAGTTCAGGAGCCTCGGAGAGCACAGCCCTGCTCAAAATCGTTGGGAAATATGTGCTTCCTTTAAGTCAGAGGGCAAGTCGTTCAAATAAATGTAGAATCAACCTTTTTTTTTCCTCTTTCAAACGTAAATCTGTACTTAAGTTGTCCAGCTGCGACCTTGGCACTATATTTGGCTGGTTTAAAACCTTCTCAAGGGAGTGCCAGGGGCTCCCAGGGCCATTCTGCAGGGAATGCCAGGAATGCTTATGTCTGAGCAGCAGAGAGGCACAGACTGGAAAGAGGGGCAGAAGCCTTCTGAAATCTACCTCCCCAAGGGGAAGAAGGTCAGTCCACTCGGCACTCAGATAGATAGCGGGCAGCCTACAGGCTCCCAGTGCTCACCCTGCTTCCCTGCCCGCCCCGCCGCAGGGGTCAGGAGTAGGCGCACCTCCGAGCCCTGCATGTCAGCCAGTCGGCATTCTGGTGCTATTACCTCAGTAAGCATACCTGAGTCTAGACTCACTGAGTGCTGGGGACGGTGGGACTTGAATCTGGGAACAGGGCCTTAGTTGTCTCTATGAAATGGGAGATATGGAAAGAGGCTTATGAAGAATTTTGGGCAGTAAAATCATACCTTGGCACCACCCAGTGTGAAATTGGAGGGGTGGGAGGGTTGTTTCGGTTTGCTGGGCGWGGATTCCAGGTCTAAGCACTTTCTAGGTGTGATAGACCAAATTGTCAAATTTCCCCCAGGAGGGCAGGTCCTTTAACTGTAACCACTCTCAGAAGGGGAAAGCCCGCTCAGAAGGCGAAGGCAACCTGCAAGAACAAAGGTGTCCTGACGCCTAGAGGGCAGGGAGCGCCGATCTCAGCAGATTGGCGAAGGTTTAAGGTAGGACAAAAAGCAGTCATTTAGGGAGTGAACGCCATTCCCACTCAACTTGGGGACTTCAGAGTTTAGGGAAGGTTCTAGATAGTATACGGGTGTGGCTGATGCCTCTGTGTGGGCAGCCTCTCCTTTTATGTTAAAGAAGCCCCAACCTTTTATGTTAAAGCCCCAACCTTTTATTTTAAAGGGGGGGGGGGTGAGGCCCGTGGGTTTTACGAGCATCAATTTCAATTCTGGTTAGTTCCTGATGAAACTGAGGCATCTGGGAGGTAAGCTCAGCCCCACCCTTTTCATTCCACACCCTCCGCAGTCCCTGAGGTGGGGGCTGGCATCTGTATTTGTATACCAAGAGAACATTATTCACGTGAGTCTGTGTAGCTTGGTGAATTGTGCTGTGTGTGAAGGGTTAATAGACTAGAAAGGGTCGATTGAGTTTGAGTAGGAGTTTGAGGTCCCCCAGAAGGCCACAGGAACAGGTGGGGTCAGCTGAGGGCTGGCTCTCTGAGGTGATCCTTTAGAATGGAATGAGTTGAACTCTGTGGGCCTTGAGCTTGGATTACAGAATCCCAGCACATAGGAGGCAGAAGCAGGTAGATCTCTGGGCATTCAAGGTCATCTTGGTCCACAAAGTGAGTTCCAGGCCAGTCAGCCAGGACTATATGGTGGACCTCTGTGGGGAAAGGGTGATGAGCTCATGTCTCATTTAAGGGTGGGGTACACTGTCCTTGTAGTCAGACAACTAGCTTTACCTAGGAAAAATGAACTGAAGCCAGAGGGGTTAGCAGAAGGGTAGGTAGGTGGTGAGGAGACCCAGTTGGGGTCCTGATCCAAAGGTGGGAGGCTTAGGGTTTTTAAGTTGACACACTGTTCTGGTACAGAGGATGAGATGATGGGAACCCAGCTGTAATCAGGGACACAAAGATGTCCTCTGGAGCTCTTTACCCAGCCCTTGGCATCTGCGTTGGTGGTTTTCCAAACTGCCGTTGGGGCAAGGATTTCAGGTCTTGAATAATGTTAGCCTCTCACCAAGGGGAGGCTGGGTTAGGAGATCCAACAGCAAGTACTCAACTCAACTAGATTTAAGGTTACCATGGAAACAATGCTGTGGGCATCAGCAAAGTTTAACCTAGAGGGATTCTGGACAGAAGAAACTAGAAACAGTGGGCTGGAGAGGTAGCTCAGTAGTTAAGAGCACTTGCTCTTCTCGCAGAAGATCTGAGCTTGGCTCCCAGGACCTACTACCGGCTGCTCGCACCATGCGTGACATCAGCTCTAAGAGGTCTGATGTTCTCGGCCTCCCTAAACACACCCAATCAAAAATAATACAAGTAAATCATTTTTTACAAAGTGAGCTGAGCACCAGCGTTCATCACCTCATCCCCACCTCCACCCCTGCTTTCTATGAATGCAGCGTTACCAGCTGCCCCTCCTCTCTCGCCATGCCTTTTCTACCATGATGGATGGTATCTTCAAACTTGGAGCCAAATAAACCCTTCCTTCCCTAAGCTATTTTTACCATGTATTTTGTCACACAAGGAGACAGTAACAAATGTAGCAGTCAAGCGCTGTGCTGCTGGCCACGCCCTAGCCCTGGTCTGCTTTTGTCTTGCTGTGGCTCTCTCCTGTAAACTGTATTTTAAATAAGATCAATGTGGTTGTATCTGAGTGCTTGAGAGCCGGGGTAGCTGAGCATCACTGGGACAGCAGACAAAGCAGTGGGTATCTGAGACCTCCCCCCCCCCCCAAGCCCGACCCAAGCTGACATCGGGTACTGGTAATTCTGTACTGGTAACTCTGATTGTCTTTGAGCCCTCCTAGACATTGCCGACATTCCCTACCAAGTAAGCACCTCCTGTAAGACCACGTATGTGATTTCTTTTGTGGGTTACGGTGTTTGGATTATTTTAGCTCTCTGAGCCCACTTTTCATATCCCCCCTGCCTGTTTTTATTGATTCTGCCTTTGTGTTTATTGCAAGGAGCTGGTCTGTTCAGCAACTCTTTGTCTCACTTGGCTCATCACCGGAGCAGAGGGCTTGCGGCTGCAGCTCAGTTGGCAGGATGCTTGCCTAGCTGCGTGAAGTCCTGTGTGATAACACGGTAAGGATGGAGCCCACCTCCTGGCACTGCGTAGGGCACGCTCTAGCTGCCTGCAGAACTTCTCCCTGGGCTAACTGGGAGTGTCACGTTGTTACAGTGTGTCTCAGCGTACATGGAAAAGATACAAAGTATTCACACAAACAAACTCACGCTGGTGGTTATCAGCACCCCCTTGCTTCTTTCTGTAGGCCTCTTCTTCCCAAGCCCACGGTTTCTGGCTGTGCTCCCGGAGGGCTGCCCTTGGCTGGACACTGCAGCTTGCTCTGATTCTGAGCATTATCTGCTTTCTTCCCCTGCCAGGCCCGCAGGGACACTGACCGGAGGGAGCCCCTCGACCAGGGATGGTGGCAGTTCTGGCATGTGGGAAGTAGAGGCAGGAGGGTAGGAGTGTCAGGAGTTCAAAGTTACCATTAGCTATATAGGGAGCTTGAAAATTCAAGGCTAGCCTGGGCAAAAAATCTCTATTAAAAAAATAGCCTGAACATATTGAGGCCAAGTTGCTTCCAGACATTGGAAAGCCAGGATACCCTGGCTTGGGAGTGACAAATGACCTCTCAGGAGGAACACCCATGTGGCTTCTGCCATGAGCCTGGTGGCACAGGCAGACGTTTTAACTACCCAGCTGGAGGCACTGTTTGGGGAGCCTGTGGAGTCTCTGTGATATGAGGCAGCTGCTGTTTCCTGCTGTGCTCTCTGCTCCCCAGCCCCCCACTGTGTGAGCAGCATCTCCAGTAGCCTCTGGCCTTGAGCTGAGCTGCTCTACTTTATTCTCCATAACAATGATCTGAATCCACCAGCCTGCTGCAGGCTGTCTAGTCACACTGTGAACCCTGAGACTGTACACTGGGAAAACCTGCCTCTACTTGCGGTGTGGCTCAGCCCTAGCCACACCTTTAACGCAACAGTGTTGCGGGACATTTGGTCGCACTGTGAGACTGTGTTCTGGAAAAGCTATTTCTAGTTGTGATGTGGTTCCGCTCCAGTATACGCCTTTAATCTAAGCTTTCTGTTTATTGTAAACAAGATTAAGTAAAGTCAACTATAGGTCAAGAACAGTTGACAGGGAGTGAAATAGGAGTGGGGGAGGGGCAGGGACCATAGAGGAAGAGGAAGTCAGGTGGACGGATACAGAGACATGGGAAGTAGACAGGATGGACATTCAGTCTGAAGTGTTTTTAGGACAATGTGGAGAAGGGGAACACACTTCTTCCTCTGGGGACATTGGTTGGAGAGGAAGGTCAGCTGGGTGCTCTGTCTCTCCGAGCTGGCAGGCTTTCACCCCAGTGTCTGGCTCCTGAGTCTTCATTTGGTAAAATCGAATGATTTTGTTTTAAAAACCAATATGAGCCAAGATAAGTCCTCACTCTCTTGAGATGTTTGTCCAGTATTGTGGTCCTATGTGGTGGTTTGTAAATGCCCCTGATAGGTTCATATACTTATATGCTTAGTGCCCAGTTGATGACCGGTTTGAATGAATCAGGAGGTGTGGCCTTGTTGGGTGTGTTGAGGGTGGGCTTTGAAGTTTCAAAATGGCTCAGCCTTTCTCTGCCTGCTGCCTATAAACCAGGATGTAAAGATCTCCAGTGCTTTTCCATGCATGTGCTAGCCACTATGATGATAAAGGACTAACCCTCAGAAACTGAAATCGAGCCCTAAATCAAATGATCTTGTTTATAGGAGCTGCCTACATCACCGTTTCTTCACAACAACAGAATAACTAAGACACAATGCAAAAGTAACTGTCACACTGACCCATTCTCTTCCAGGTCCTTTCCAGGACCGCTGAGCCCTTTCCCAGGCCAGCTCTTCGTGCGTAGGGAAACAATGGCCCTACACGTCAGCTCTTGTCACACACAGACCTGCTCACCGCTGAGGGAGCACCAGCATCTCACTGTGGTCCTCCTCTTGTTCTGATCTCTCTCCAATTCTCAATCAGAGCTTAACCCCTCTGGTGTTTTCCTCGTCTTTCTGTGTCCTCAGAACACTCTGTGCCTCCACACAGCCTTCATTTCCACCTCAAAGATTTTCACCTTTCAGTTAGTTGCTCTGGGAGCCTTTAAGTTAGTCGCCTCGGGGACCAAGACTCCATCCTGGAGCCTCTTGCCCTCCATTCTTCCAGGTACCTTGAAGTACCTTGAAGAACTGAACTCCAAACAATCCACTCCCCACTAAACAGCAACATTATTTAGGCACATTTACACATGGTCATTTGGTGTCCATTTAAATGGATTTAGATCTCTACACAGATGTTGGTGTCGCCACATCCTCCCTGAATGGTTTTATAGTAGTATAAAATCTTTGTAATAGTTTGGTTTGCATTATTTGTTTTATCAAACAAGATCTCCCATAGCCTCGACTGGTCTTGAATCCTCTCTATACCTCAGGCTGACCTTGGACTCCCGCTTCCCCCGGCTCTGGCTCCCAAGTGCTGAGATTACAGGTGTGGGCCACCATGCTCAGCTGCAGTAAAGGCTTCCTCAGAGCTGTTCTGTCTATGGACCTTCTGCTTCTCCTTGTAAATTTTAGCATTGCTTGTTAATTTCTCTAGTAAAGACTGCTGGGATTTTGCTTGGGACTAGGTTTAATCTCTGTGTCAGTCCATGGGCACAGTCGGTTTACTATAGTTTAGATCCTGAGCACCGCTAAAGAGTCTAAATGGTAACAGCTTGATGGCTGCCGTGAGGCTCTGGAGTCCAGGTCTTTGGGAGCTTTACAAGGATTCTAGGTCCTGACTCTTCCTCTCTCCCTTGATTCCTAGCCACATGCACCTGCTGAAAGGTGTCACTGTACCCAAGGCCCAGAAGCAGGGGGCCCACTGATCAAGGGCTGCAGCTCTAGTTGTGAGCAGAAACAACCCTTTTCCCTTTTGCAGGATGCTTGCCTTTAACATTGTTATCTCACTAGAAAATGTGTTACTTTTCTCATTACCAAGACCAACTTACTTGAGGTAGACAACTTAAAAGAAGACAGGTTTATTTCACTTCATAGTTTCTGAGGGATCATCCATCACAGAAGGGAAGACTTGGTAGAACACCTCAGTTCCTGGATTGTCAAGTCAGGAAGCAGAGAGCAAGACAGGAAGTAACTCAAAGACCTATTCCCAGTGACCTGCTTTCTCCAACTTGGCCTCATATCCTAGTGACTCCACAGCACCTGGAAACAGTATTTGCTGGTCAGGACCAGGTGTTCAAAACATGAGCCTGTGAGGGACCGTTGCTCTGTCTGAGCCAGTGCCACCGTAGAGCTCCAGCTGTGACTCAGCCTTTGTGGTTCAAGGCCTGCAGGCACCCCCACCGACATGCTCCACTCTTCATTTTGGGGGGAAATCTTTGGTTATTTTCACCTGTACTTTTGTAATTCAAGATTTAGATCTTGCATATAGTTTTTAAGGATTTTTTGCCTAAGTAATCCATGTTTTTGTAAATGCAAGTGTTCTCTCTCTCTCTCTCTCTCTCTCTCTCTCTCTCTCTCTCTCTCTCTCAAAAAAATAGATACACAATCTCTCTACATAGCTCTAGTCATGTCATCTTGGAACTCACTATGTAGACCAGGCTGCCCTGGAACTCACAGAGATCCATTTGCTTCTGCCTTCCAAGTGCTAGGATTAAAGGTGTGCACCACCACGCCCCACTTGGAAGTATTTTCACTTCAACATCTGTTTTTTGGCAGCTGGGTTTTCCTATTTGTTTTATTAGCTGATGTTCAGATTTTACTGTTTTTATTTACTTAAAAAATCTGTTACCTGTAAATTAAAGATGACTATCTCCCCTCACCTTGCGTCTGATTTGTCTTTATGCTTGGGTTTGTTTGCCTTCCTTCTGAACTTGCTAATGCTCTGGTAGGATGGGGAGCAGAAAGAGCCAGGGCAGATAGATAGCTTAGAGGACAAGGCTATGTCAGCAGTGGGCACAGTGCTGATCTGGGACCTTGTAGATGTCTCTGTCAGTGACAACAGCACAAAGATCCCAGCTAATCCAGATACACTGAACACAAAATAAGCTGGACATTAACAGGAGAAAGTCTGGAAGAAACTAAAAAGCAAAATCAATGGTGTGGGACAGAGGGAAGTGAGTCAGGTTTTCATACTCATACCCCCAGACATGTAAGTGGCCACTGCAAGCCTTTCATAACTTCAAGTTGAAGAGAAACTGAGTCATGCCAGTGCCTTGTTCTTTTCCAACTCAACACACATGGATAACAAGGACTAGGAAGTGCTCCACCAGCTCCCACTAAAGCAAAGGCTTACTTGGCAGGCTTCCTGCAGCCCTACCAGAGGTCAGCAAAGCTCTGGCAGCCCAGCGGGTAGAAAGAAGGCTTGCACACGGCCTCAATCACACCCTCTTTCATGAGTCCAGTCTGTGTCAATTTTAAAATGAAAATCTCAGCTTGGATGGACTTGGGAATCCCTGGTGCAAGGAGCATCTCCTTTGTGTGGACATTTCACATGGCTGCATGCCTCTCAATCGCTCCTCCCCAACTTCTGGTGTTTCAGTATCGTCCAGATAGGCCTCAGCCTTCTGGTCCTCTTGCCTTCACCTCTGGAGTGGCCGGATTAGACTTGTGCACCACTACATCCTGTTTCTGTGGTGCTGGGATCAAGCCTAAGGTCTGGAAACTACATCCCCGGCCCCAGGGCTTCTTTTTGAGAAAACTGGTGTGAACAGTAGGGGTCTTAAGGATGATGTGCTAGGCCACAAGTAGTGTTTGTTTGAGGTTTTATTCTGTGGGATCTTGAGGGAATCACCAACAGTAATTAGGACAACCAGGTGTAAATGAAGGTTCAGATCCAGAGACACTCAAGGGTGTGTGCATGCGTGTCTCATGCTGTCTGAGTCTAACGCTTTCCCGCGTCCGCTGGGCTTTGCTCCTGGGGTCTTTGGAAGCAGGAATAACGGAGTAAGAATGGGAAGGACCTGCCCAAGTTCCAGCTGCATCCCAAGGAGTGTGAGGGGTACCCCAGCCTCTGTGGCCTCGTGTCCTGTACCCTAAGTTAAAGGGACTGAGCTGTATGGAGTGACAGTCTAAGTTAGGACAGCAGGGTTTCTGAAGCAATGCAGACTATGTGGCCTCCCTGCCAGGGCTCCTGATTGTGTGTCTGTGGTGACATTGGCTTTCATGTCTCATGAATTCAACTGATTCGGCTGGGCCCTTAGCCCTTCCCCCAGAAGGCCAGAGGATGGTGTGGAGGGCGAAGTTGCAGGTTCAATGAGTAAAAGACGGTAATGGCAGAAGCTGGCATCGATGGTGGTGGTATCTGTGCCCACAGGCTCTGTTCTAGGCGCTTACACCACTCTGCTCTCTCACACCACTGCCGTGAGAGTGGCACCCCCGCACCACAGCTGTGATTTGCAGGGAAAACAAAGAGCTGCTCTTGAGACCCATGCCATCACAAGTGTGCGCACACAGAGTGCAAACAAAATGCCTTGCTCTTGTTCACTAGACCCAGTTTTGAAGTTTTGCGCGTTGCTTGTGTGAAGGCAAAATGGGGCAGGTACCATGGAGAACAGTTTGACAACTTCTCAACTGTTAAATACAATTACATGAAGCAGCATTCCACTGCAAAGCAAACCTGAGAGGGACTGGAAACCAGGAACTGGGACAGCCACACACATTCAGGTGCATTCGTGAGGGAGTCTGAGCACATGGAAGGGCCTTGACCACTGCACAGAGGAAGAACCCAGGCACAAAAGGATGACCACTGTACAGAGCACAGGTGAGGCGACCAAGAGCCAAGCCACTGGCCACAGGAAGTACCTGACTTTGGCTTTGCTTTTTGTTGCCAATTAAACCCAAGGCCAACTGTCTGGTGAGTGGCCTGCCATTTATCAGAAAGAAGGTTTATTAGTGTTACTCACAGGCTGTGGTCTAGCTAATACAACAATGGCTGACAACGGACAGAAGGTCCAAGAATCCAACACTTATTCAGTCCACAAGGGGCTATCTCAGCTGGTCTTCAGCATACACCAGAGGCCTGAAGTAGAAGCTGGTGCTGGTGAAGGGGTGGACTTATCAGCAAGGTGAGGACAAGGAGCAAGGCTTCCTTCCCCCACGTCCTGTGTAGACTTCCAACAGAAGGCTCAGCCCACATTAGAAATGACCTTCTCACTTCAAATTAAGCAAAATCCTTCACAGGTGTGCCCCATTTTGGGGTTTTCATCAATTCCAGATCTAGTCAAACCAACAGCCAAGAATACCCACCATATTGACCAAGTT
>BDUI01000013.1:1970355-1983996 GCA_002335545.1 Apodemus speciosus
CTCCCCTCCCTCCCTCCCTCCTTCCCTCCTCCCTTGGTTTTTTAAACAAGATTTTTCTGTGTAGCACTGGCTGTCCTAGAACTCACTCTATAGACCATGCTGACTTATAACTCAGCGATCCACCTGCCTCTGCCTCCTGAGTGCTGGSATTAAAGGTGTGCTCTGTCACGCTTGGTTAAGCATGCCCTTTTTTGAGACTATATCACATGTAGTCCAGACTGTCCTTGAACATGTAAAAAAGGATGGCTTTAAACTTCTTGACTTTCATGCCTCTACATCCCAGGTACAGAGAGTGTAAGGTGTGCACAATGCCCAGCTTATGTAGTGCTGAGGGTCAGTCAGTCCCAGGGCTCTGTGCATGCTAGGCCTGCATCAACAATCGTCCACTGAAGTGAAATTCCCAAAAGGCAAATTGAAGGAGACAGAGTAGATTAGAGGTTGAGAGGGTCATGAGGGAGATGTGACCACTTAAAGGTTGTTGGGGTACATTATGTGAAGGTGTCTCTGAACTGTCTTTGTCGATTGCTCTGCGGGGCAGAGAGCTGAGTTCTGACCAGAGTTTTGGTTTGTTGTTCTTATGGGTTGTCACCTGCCTCAGTATTTTGTGAGTGCGCTTTCCCCTCACCTGTTGATTGGCTTAATAAAGATTTGATGGCCAATATCTGTGCAGGAAAGGGAAGGTGTGACTTCTGGGCTGGGCTGGGGGTTGGGGGTTTCCTTGGATGTACTGGGACTGAAAGGTAAAGAACTGCCTGCAAGGGGCTGGAGAGATGGCTCAGTGGATAAGAGCATTGGCTGCTCTTCCAGAGAACCCAGGTTCAATTGCCAGCATTCACATGACACTCACAACTATCTGTAACTCCCGATCTAGGAGATATGACACCCTCACACAGAAATACTTTGTAGTCAAAAACCAATATGCGTGAAGTAAAAATATTTAAAAAAAAAAAAAGAAGAAGAAGAAGAACTAGCCACATTGTGGGCTAGGATAAGGTTAAGCTAGATGAGGTATCCCAAGCTTAAGGCCTAAACTATAATAAAAATTAGTAAATCTGTGTTATTAATTAAGTGCAGGTGGGTCCATAAAGTCTTCTTGTAAAAAGTCACAGGGCTTCTTTGCAGAATGCTACAAATGTCTTGACATTAACAGATGATAATAGTTGTACAGCTCTGGGAAGACACAAGAAAATGTGATTCCAGTCAGAATAGTCAAGGGGAGACAACTTCAGGGTGAGGTGGTGCACACCTTCAGTCCCAGCACTTGGGAGGCTGATGCAGGTACATCTCTGTGAGTTTGAGGCCAACCTGGTCTACTGAGAAAGTTCCTGGACAGCCAAGGTTACACTGTGAGACTTTATCTCAAAAACAAACAAATACCCAAAAGGAAACAAGAGACGATGACAACTGCTTGAGTGCACCTGGGTAAAGAAGGACTTCTATTCGCTGATGCTGAAGACATACACTAGCACAGCCATCGTGGAAATTAAACATGGGTCTCTCAAAAAAACTAATAGATGCACCATATGAGCCAAATATTCCTGCTCCTGGACATATACTCAGGACCTATGTCTTACCACAGAGATACCTGTGCATCCATGTTTACTGATGCACTATTCATAATAACAGGGAACGGAGCCAGTCCAGATGTCCATCAACAGGTGAATGGATAACAAAAATGTGCTGCGTATACACAGTAGAATTTATTTAGCTGTAAAAAATAAAATAAAACTTGCAGGAGGAACAGGAAAGTATTTTGCTAAGTGAAGTTACTCAGAGTCCGGGGAAATCACATGTTCTCTCTCACATCTGTGCTAGATGTAACATGTGTGTGTTTATGGGTAGAGGTGACGTGGGTGCTGTCTGTGAATAGACAGGAGGCAGTAAGCTGGAAAGAGAGGTGCAGAGGAGAGCAGATTGGTAAGAGGCAAGAGGCCTGACATGAGAAAGGAGACTCTAGGGAGACGAGAGGTGCAAGGTGAGTTTGGGAGGAGCGATGAAGAATCAATAATAACTAATATTGTTTGAAAATGTCAGAGTGAGCCGGGCGGTGGTGGCGCACGCCTGTAATCCCAGCACTTGGGAGGCAGAGGCAGGCAGATTTCTGAGTTCAAGGCCAGCCTGGTCTACAGAGTGAGTTCCAGGACAGCCAGGACTACACAGAGAAACCCTGTCTTGAAAAACCAAAAAAAAAAAAAAAAAAAAAAAAAAAAAAGAAAATGTCAGAGTGAATCGTAATGCTGCATATGCTAAAACTTTAAATAAAAAATATTGAAACAACAAATAGAGAAAGAAGGGACTGGTAGGGGAGAATGAAAGCTTTTTGAAGGGTGGGAGCACTTTAGAACCGGTGTCAGCTGTGAAATAAATGCACATTGGATCATCCAGTGCTCCCACCCCAATAGAGGAAATGACACAAAAAATTAGAATTAATGTCTTGGAGCATACGGAGACTGAGGCGGCCTCCAACACATTAGTAGAAAAGGGGGGATTTGGAGGTTTTATTGGGAACAATGGAAGATATGTAAGTTGCTCTGACAAAAATCTACTTTGTGTGTCTGCCATCCTGGCGCTTGGGAGGTGGAGCAGAATCAGAAGTTCAGGGCCAGCCTGGGATACGCGAGGCCCTGTCAATAAGGAAAGCAAAACAGAACAGTAAAGGGGAGATGCCCCTTTGCTGACTGAGGTATCTCTGAGGAGCTGGAAACTCTGCCTAAGGCATGCCAGGTGCTAGGTTAAATGTATTCTGTAAAAGCCAGGCTGGGCTGTTTGCTTGGACTGGACCTGGCGCTGGACAAGTGTTCTCTAACCTAGCTGTCCTTGTCCTGATTTGTGAAATAAGCTGTAGTTTGGAACATTTTCTTGTGAAGGTTCCCACATGACTGACCTAGCTCCGTTTTGTCAAGGTTTGGCCTAAGAGGTTCCCATCTGAATCTGAATCTTCTCTATGTGCCTCTCTGAGGGAGAAGCCCCCCACAGGCTCGCAGGATGGATAGGATGATATCCATCCACTGTGTGGGGTGATGTGGAACCCTTAGGAGGTGGGGCCCTGGTGAAGGAAGTACATCATTTGGGGTGGGTTCTGAATGATTATAGCGTGTCCCCACTTTGAGTTCCCTCTGCTTCGCCGCTGTAGTTGAAGATGTGATCTCTCAGCCCCCTGCCCCAGCTGCCTACTGTCAAGCCTCCACAGCCATTATGGAACCATAAACCAAAGTATCTTTGTTTTATCACAGCAAAAAAAGTAATTAATACAATGGACATCTCTGTGAGTCAGGATCCTGTTGAAGCTTGCAGGGGAACCCCAGGGTGTTTGGTAGAGGTGTTGGGTCAGTGAGCCATCTAACAAAACCAGGCAGAAGAGAATGGGAGGTAAGACCCCGTTGGAATATCCACTGTCCTGTCTCACTTCACTGTGGAATCACACTTCAAAATAAGAACCTTCTCCCAAGGCCTCCCTACTCCCTGTTCACCAAGTTTCATTGCTTTCTTCTGACAAAAAAAATTATTTCCCTGGAACTTTCAATGCCTGGAGGACTGGAGGGTCCTGGGGATCAGGTAAAGTGTCCACTAGAGCCTCACCTCACCAGCGCTTCATTTTGCCAAGTTTGACAGAAGCGACTCCATTTTGAGTTCTACACAAACTACCACAAATGGGAGGTTTGGGGGCCAAAGCTAGGCTTCGGGGCACAGCTCTCTGGACCCTGCATGTTGAGGTAGCATCCTCCTACTGTTGATTTCTCTCCCCTAACTGGTCACCTGAAACACTGAACAGCAGCCAGGCTCTCGATAGCAACAGGGCCTTGCCCTGTGATGTCCCCACTGATGGCTTGGGGAGCCCAGATACTTCACTGCCTAGTCTCACCTCAAGCTAGCTCAGAACCAGAGGTCAGAGCAGCTCTGGCTGAATCGGAGACCCCAAGCAGGTCACCTCGCACAACAGGAACCATGCAGTGTTGTGAAGATTCTTTGCAAAGGAAAACAAGCAGAGTCTGAAGACAGGTTGCAGAGGCAGGAGCTCCTTGTGATGCTCTTGGCTGTTGGGGGCATTCGTAGACAGAGTCAACTGAGGGCATCACACACCTCCTAGGGAAAAAAGGGAACCAATGTAGTTGATTCTTTGTAAAACTTGTTTTACTTTTAGTATGTGCGTGCGTGTGTGTGTGTGTGTGTGTGTGTGTGCATGTGTGTGTGTGTGTGTGTGTGTGTGTGTACTTTGTTCATGCTCACTACCACATGGAGGTTAGAAGATAACCTATGGGATTCAGCTCTCTCCTTCCTTCATGTGGGCTCCAGAATTGAGCTCAGGTTGTCAGGCTTGGAGCCAAGTGCCTTTATCCGCTGAGCCATCTTTGCAGCCCTAATTTAGTTTCCTCCTCCTCTTTGTTTTTTGAGACAAGGTTTTTGTGTGTAACAGAGCCCTGGCTGTCCTGGAACTAGCTCCATAGACCAGGCTGGCTTCGAATGCAGAGATTGGCCTGCCTCGGCCTCCTGAATAGTGGGATTAAAGGCGTGTGCCACAACCACCCAGCTAATTTAGTTGATTCTTATTTTGTAACATATTTGTCAAATTAACAGGCATTAATAATTAGCATACGCATTGTGGGAGGTTGAATGAAGTGCACCCCTAAGTCCTGGGTATTTAAATACTTGGCTCCCAGTTGAGGGCTGTTTGGAGAGCTTGCTGGAGAAAGTGTGTCACTGTGGTCCAGGCTTTGAGGTTTCAAGACTCCACCATTTCAAGTTCCCTTCTCTGCTTCCCATTTATGGAACAGGACATGAGCTCCCAGCTGCCATTCCGGTTGACATACCTACCTGCTCCATACTTCTAAGACTGGATGGTGATGGACTCTTAGCCCCCTGGAAGTGTAAGCCAAAATAAACTCTTCCTTCTTGAAGTTGCCTTGGTCATGGCGCCTTATCAAGGCAATAGAAAACAAAGCACACATCTCCACATATTGGGCAGGATGACTGCAGCTCAATCAAGAAAAGATACCCAAAAGAAAAATAGGCACAGACTGAATTCCTTCTCAAAGATTGCCCATAGCTAATGTAGTGGTTTCAATATGCTTGGCCCAGGCAGTGGCACTATTAAGAGATGTCGTCTTGTTGGAGGACGTGTGTCTCTGTGGGAGTGGACTTTGAGACCCTCCTCCTTGCTGCCTGGAAACAGTCTGCCTCTGGCTTCCTTCAGATGAAGATGTAGAACTCTCAGCTCCTGCACCATGCCTGCCCGGAAGTTGCCATGTTCCCACCTTGATGATAATGGACTGAACCTCTGAACCTGTAAGCCAGCCCCAATTAAATGTTCTTTATAAGAGCTGCCTTGGTCATGGTGTCTCTTCACAGCAATGGAAACCCTAACACAGCTAATAGGCATTTAAAAAGATGCTGAAAACCACAACTCGTCAATGGAATTTGATTGAAGTATGGATAGGCAACTGTCATTAAGAGTACACTATAGGGCTGTGGACGTGTGGGGAAACAGCTCTTCTCAGATGCCACGAACATCTGCTAAAACTCTAGACACAAGTGTATTTCCTTTGACCGAGTAACTGGCTTGGAGAAGCCCAGTCCACAAACATTCACAAACATGATCACATTCAAAGGTATCGACTGAAGCACTACTTTTTTTGAGTCTCACTTTGCAGCCTAGGCTAGCTTTAAATTAACCAGTTCTGCCTCCGATTCACAATACTATTTTTATTTTATTTGTTTAACATTTTATTCATTTGTCTTGATAGTATAATGATGTCTGTCACTCGCACTGCTGCCATCCCCTACAGAAACAGCCACAGAGAAGAAGGTTTATTCGGCTCCTGGTGGGGAAGTGTGGTGGTTTGGCTCCTGTCTGGGGCGGGAGGCACTTTTGCCTGCCTCTTCATGTGGCAGCCAGGTCAGGCGGCAGAGAGAGCGTTAGAAGTCCGACTGGACTATTACCCTCCCCACCCACTGACCCTCTTCCTCAAACTGCGCCCCACTTTTAAAAAGTTCCACTACCCGCTGGATCACTGCTGTCAGGTGAGTCTCGTGTTTGAGCCTGTGGGGCATTTCCCCATGCAAACCATAAGATGGCCTTGTGGAGATTTCCATGTCTTACGGTACTTCCGTACTTGCTCACCACCCCCACCCCCCATACTTTCCACACCTGGATCCTTCTCCTCTACGCTGGCTCACTTCTTCCCCAATTGTCCCTTTCCTTTTGTGCACACGTCTTAGGTGGCTTCACGTTTCACCCTCGGAATGTTGTCTACCTCCTTTGAAGTGGGGTCCCTTACTGGCCTGGAACTCACCACTTAGGGTAGCCGGACTGGCTGCCCAGCAAGCCCATCTTCTTGTCTCTACCACCCTAGTACTGGAATTACAAGCATGTGCAGCCATGTTTTACATGGGTTCTGGGAATCATAGTCTGGTTCCTCACACTTGCAAGCAAAGTGTTTTCTTGATTAAGCTAGCCCACAGCTTAGCTTCTACTTCCATAGTGTGTGTGTGTGTGTGTGTGTGTGTGCGTGTGCGTGTGCGTGTGCGTGTGTGTGTGTGTGTGTGTGTGTGTGTACCACCATACCAGGCAGGCTCTACCTCTCTCTCTCTCTCTCTTTCTCTCTTTCTTTCTCTTTCTTTTCTCTTCTTTAGACACAGTTCCTCTGTATAGCTCTGGCTGTCCTAGATCTCATTCTGTAGACCAGGTTGGCCTCAAACTCACAGAGATCTCTCTGCCTCTGCCTCCTGAGTAATAAGACTAATAAGAATTATTACTTATTACTCCTGAGTGTGTGCTACCACTGCCCAGGTCTGCTTTTCTTTATGTTTAAATAAAACTCAATTCTGTGCATTGTGTGTGCATGTGCCACACTCTTTTTCTTTCTTTCTTTCTTTCTTTCTTTCTTTCTTTCTTTCTTTCTTTCTTTCTTTCTTTCCTTTCTTCTTTTCTTCCTTCTTTTCTTTCTTTCTTTTTAGTATAGAATAGAGTTTATTCAGGGCATGGGGAGGGGAGTTAAGAGGGTAATAGAGGCAGAGAAAGGCAGAGAGAGAGAGAGAGAGAGAGAGAGAGAGAGAGAGAGAGAGAGAGAGAGAGAGAGCGCCACATTTTCTTTTATTTTCATGTGAATGTAAAGAAGTATCTAGAAGGCTCACACCAGACACCAGATCTGCACTAGCAATGTGTTTTCCCTCTCTCCCGCTTTCCTGGAGTCCCTTCCTGTGGGACGAGCACACTACCATCCAGGCTCACACCTCCCCCTGTAGACACCAGCCCTTCACCTGCCATTCAGACCCCACACAGCAGCCCTGTGGCAGATAAGGGGAGGGGGACAGAAAGTGATGGGCAGTTGCTCCTGCCTAGATTTTTAATGGTCATTCGTCAACTTCTTTTTTTTTTTTTTATAAAAAGATTTATTTATTTTATGTATATGAGTACACCATTGCTCTCTTCAGACACACCAGAAGAGGACATCAGATCCCATTACAGATGGTTGTGAGCCACCATGTGGTTGCTTGGAATTGAATTCAGGACCTCTGGAAGAGCAGTTAGAGCTCTTAACCACTGAGCCACCTCTCCAGCCGGTTGTGGTGGAGCACACCGGTAGGATTTGCTGAAGGAGGCAGAAGCAAGAGGATCAKGAGTTCGAGGCCAGCCTGAGCTAACTTCTGAACAAGACCTGGGAATATCCTGCTGTGCCTTGGTCCCTGTCTGGGTTTCTCTTGCTGCAATGAAACACCAAGGTCAAAGCAAGCTGGAGAGGAACAGGTGGTTTATTTACACTCCCACATTGTAGTCCATCCCTGAAGGAAGCCAGGACAGGAACTCAAGCAGGGCAGGATCCTGCATGCAGGAGCTGATGCAGAGGCCATAGAGGATGCTACTTATTGGCTTGCTCCTCATGGCTTTCTCAGCCTGCTCTGCCTTTCAGTGCAGACTCACCACCGGTGACTCTCCAGGGGTCTTCTGGGCTTTCAGAGCTGGGTTAGCATGCTGGTTCTCTGCCCCTCCAAGGTCACTTGGTCCCTCTTCCTCCTGACACTTGAGAACACAGTCCGCTTATATCAGGTAAAGAAGCATCCCAGTGGGTCTATAGCAGACACCAAACGTTGGCGCCTCGATCTGAACTCCTTAGCCTCTAGAAGTGAGGATGTTCTCATGTCCTGTGTATAGGTTACTGCTGTCATGGGGACTTTAAGTGTCCTCCAAGGCCCACTGATGCTAGGGAGAGGTAGAAGCTTTAGGAGACAGACCATGGGGACTCTGAGGCCATTGGAGGTATGGTTTTTTGGGGGGAGAGGGGCAAGGGACCCCAGTCCCCTTCTTCTCTTCCACCTCCCAGTCACACAAGGTGGTCACCTTTGCTGTGCCTTGCCAGGGTAAGCCTTATCACAGGGCTCAGAGTTGTGGGCTGACAGCCTGTGGATTCAGACCTCTCAGAATGGGGGCCAGAAGAGATCGCTTCTCTTCATGAGGACTTTAAAAAGATTTATTAACTTTTTATTTTATGTGTAGGAGGGATGTTGCCTATGTGTGTGTAAGTGCACCACATGTGTGCCTGGTGCTTGAGGAGGCCAGAAGACAGCATCAGGTCTTCCTGAACTGGAGCCACAGACAGCTGTGACTCATGTGGGCGCTGGATCCAGAACTGGGTCCAGTGCTTTTAGCCACTGAGCCCTGTCTCCAGCCACACCTCTTATAATTTTAATTTAAACTGTTCTTTTATTTTAAGAGATGTGGTTGAATGTAGGTCAGTCGGATCTTAAAACTCATCGTGTAGTCAAAGCTGGCCTCCCACTCCTGATCCTCTTGCCTCCATCTCCCAAATGTAACACCAGTTACAGGTACCTGCTGCCATGACAGAGTTTCCCTCGTAGACTTGTGATACCTAACACGTTACAGAGACCCAGGATTCTATTATAGTTCCACAGTGGCACAAGGTGACCACTACACATGCTTGTTGAAAATGTCTTCTTTTGGAACTACTCTAATGCACAGAAAAGCAGAGACACGACACACTCCCACATGGTGGTTAATATGGATGGTCAACTTGACGAGATCAAGAATCACCAGGTTCATCAGTTGAGGTAGTGAGCCTCTGGCACTCGAGGGGAAGAAGGAGGGAAGACACCACCCCCCCCCCCAGCCGTGGACAGCACCGTTTCATGAGGGCTGAGCCGCAGTAAGCATCTTGCTCTGCTCCCGACTGAGGACTGACGTGACCTGCCGCCTCCAGCCACTCTTTCTCTGCCTCTCCCCCACAGCGGCAAGCCCTTCCTACCTAAGTTGCTCTGTGGGGTATTCTGTCCCAGCAATGTGCACAGCGATGAATGCGATGAATGCACAAAAACATATTAAGCTTTTCTTTCCTTTTCCTCTTTGGCTCACAGATCCGCAGTGCATAAGGAGATAAATGCTGCTACAGGAGAAACCCTTGTGTTTCAGAGTTCCTCTGGACGGTACAAGGTCTCAACTGATGTACCTGGTGATTCTTGATCTTGTCAAGTTGACCATCCATATTAACCACCATGTGGGAGTGTGTCGTGTCTCTGCTTTTCTGTGTATTAGAGTAGTTCCAAAAGAAGGCTGGAAATCACCATACAGAGTGCTCGAAGGTTCACTTCTCCATGCTTTGTCTGTCTGTCTGGCCATCCTGGATGCAGCAAGCCACAGCGGAGGAACTGCCTCAGGTTCAGGTGCTAAAGTGATTTGGCCTTGGGCCCAGTCCCCCTTTCCCAGCCACACAAACACAAAGAGATGCATCCCACTGAGTCACCTACTTGGCTGAACTGTGCAACTGGTAACCTCCTTGGGAGCTTCCTTCTTGGGTATTTTTCTACCGAACACGAAGTGTCTACGCCATCACTGGAGAATGACAAAAACAGGAAAGTCCATCTTACAGGAGCTAACAGTCAAGGCTGGTGTGGCCCAAACCCATGACGCAGACGAGAGCCTAGGCGAAGGGTGTCAGCCTGTCTACTTCATGCTAAGAAGTATTTTAACGAGAAAAGCACACTTGTGCCAACAACTTCTACACTTGCTGGTCATAAAGTGAAAAGGGACAAAGGTGTTTATCCTGATTGGTGTCACAAATCATTTCACAGCTGTTATTTTTGGCAGTCACTGTTCTGGAGGGCTTATGGTGCATTAACGTCACCTCAAGCAAAACTACCACAGGCCAAAGTTCATTGTCATTTCAGGGAAAGTCATTCAAGGAAGAAGGTTTTCTCTTTTACGAGACCAAGCCCCATGCAGCTGAGGCTGATCTTAATCTCTGCGTGGCTGAGAATGGCCTGGAACTTCTGTTCCTCCCGCCTTTTAACTTCTAAGTGCTGGGATGACAGATGCATGACACTGTGCCCAGTTTATAGAATCCTGGGTGTTGAACCTAGGGTCCTGTGCATGCTAGGCCGGCGTTGTACTAACTGTGCTCCATCTGCAGCTGGGAGCGCGGCCATATTTAAAAGCATCTGAGGGCTGGTGAGATGGCTCAGTGGGTAAGAGTGCTTGCCACTAAGACTGAGCACCTGAGCTTATCCATGGGACCCAGGGATGAAAGGAGAGAGCCAGTTCCTGTAAGTTATCCTCTGACCCCACTGCACTGTGGTACACACACACACACACACACACACACACACACACACACACACGCACGCACGCGCGCGCGCGCACGCACACATACACGCGCACATGCACGCGTGCGCGCGCACACACACATGCACACACACGCGCAGACGCGCACACGCTCGCGCGCACACACACACACACACACACACACTAAACAAATACAGTGTTACTAAACAAATAGGGTGTTACTATGTAGCCTTGGATGAGCTCAAAGTAACTAGTAGCCCAGGTTAGACTCAGGCTTGCGGCAGTCCTCAGCCAGGAGTGCTGGGACTACAGTGTGTGCTCCCGCGCTCAGCTTTGTTGGTTCATTTGGCTGAATGAAACCATTGCTGATGGCTGTGTGACCAGACCAGACTGACAAGTGGACAAGACATTGCTGGAACAAACACCCAGCTTCGTTGTTGTTTGTTTCCTTGGGGGTCAGGGACTCAAAGTCAGGGTGTTCCACTTCTAGTCAAGTGCTCTGCATTGGCTCTGCCTGCATGCCTGCATATCCTACTGTGCTTCTTGTAAAACCTTCCTGGTGCTTAAAACCTCCCTCTCCTCCCAGGCCATGCGTGCCATCCTCCAGAGAGCAGAGGCCAAGCCAACCCTCAGAATGGGCAGCTCAGGGTAGCCCTGTGTGTGTGTGTGTGTGTGTGTGTGTGTGTGTGTGTCCCTTCAAGTCCCCAAACAAACCCTGACTCCAGTTAAATGGAGGAGAAAATGAACTCCATCTGCACAGGAGCAAGAAGTGAACGAGAAAGTGTGGAACGACGTGTTTCTGCAGTTAGGAGGAGTTCCTTCTTGATGCCAGGAGATACCGGAGAAATCTGGGGTTCCCTTTTGGGGTTAATGAAAACTCAAGGACAATTTTATTAGAGTTTAAAAGAAAAGCCCTCAAGTCGTGCAAGCTGTACATCTCAGAAACCTCTGGAGGATGTCTGAGAGGAGGCAGGCAGCTGGAAGGCATCTCTGGGGGTGACGGTGGAGGTGGGCGAGTTACTGTGGAGGAAAGTAAAGAAGTCCAAAGCGTTATGGAAAGCACACTTAGAGCACAGATGGGAGGGAGAAAAGGAGAGGATATGGTTTTCTGGATAACTTGGAAAGGCTGGGTGAGCTATGAAGCCGTATGCTACAGCCTGCTAAGCCACTGCAGTACAGACGAGGAGTCTGAGATGAAAAATTACAGTATCTCATTAAAGCGCTAATTATCTCTCCCATCTCCTTAGCATGGCTTAAGGTGGATCTGCCTTCCCTGGAGTGGTCCTTGAGTACCCCCCTTCCCAGGGTTAGTCCTTGAGTCCCCCCAACTTGACCTGCCCGACTTGCCCTACCTCCACAAAGCCAGAGATGTTATTCTCTTGACCAGAAAATTTCCCTTAACCATATTTTAGTTCTACTCTGAAGTGACAAAGGTGACCCTCCATTGTGTGTCTGCTTAGACACTTCTCAGCTTTCTACTCCCACAAGAGCCACGCCTATCTGCCAACTATTCGTAAATTCCACAATCTAGATGCATTAATTAAAATAATATCTGTGCAAGATAAAATAACTGAAAAAGGTGTAACTCAAAATTAACTGTCATATTGTACCCAAAATATGTGCTATGTTCTGTGAAAAGCAAACATTGCAAGCTTACTTTGAGCCTCACTTGACATCGTTGTAATTTTTGGATTTTGTGGGGTTTGCCTTTTAAAATGATATACCTCTGAGTTTCTACACTAAGAAATTTTCTGAAGCATTAGTCCACTATTGGTCACTGACCAAAAATTAAATGACTCTGATACTTTGTTTGTTTTTGTTGTTTTGAGACAGTGTTTCCTGGGGTAGCCCTGACTGTCCTGGAACTCACTCTGTGGGCCAGGCTGGCCTTAAACTCAGTGATCCAACTGTCACTGCCTCCCATGGACTGGGATTAAAGGCACGAGCCAGCACACCTGGATGGCTCTTATACTCTTAATTGGCTTAATTGTTGTGGTGGTATGCATCTTTCTTGTATGAATTCTTTTACTCTGACATTCTTAAAAGCTGATGGTTTAGGGTGTTGAATTGTAGTTGATACAGTGAGATTTCAAAGCCCAATAAATAAGGGAAGAAAATACCCTGCAGTCAAGGACTAAACTTCTAGACCTTATGGACTGAGCTCAAAAGTTGGTTCCACCTTTCCCTTCCTGAATGGTCTTGAATCAGTTATTCTACCTCACCGTGACCATACTCAAAACTTAGACCTGGGAGGCTGCTGTCCTTGGATGTGAAGTGTCTGCAGAGGCTCACATGGTGAAGGCATGATACCCAGTTGGCAGACCCAGTCACTCAGAGTTGAATGGATCCCGAGGGCTCTGACTTGGATTCATTATCACCTGGCTTTTCATCCAGGAGGTGGGGTTGGCTGAGGGAGGGAGTTGGGGACTCACCTGTGAGTTCTTTGTCTCTGACTACTTCCTGTCTGTCTTAGTGACTTTTCCATTGCTGTGACAAACACAACGACCAAGGCAACCTATAAGACAAAGTATTTGGGGCTCAAGGTTACAAGGGGTTAGAGTCCACGATCACCAAGGACATGGCGGCAGGCTGAGGACACTGTAGCAATAGCTGAGACACAACCACGAGGCAGAGCCGCCTCTGGTGATACCCATCCCCTAAAAAGGCCACACCTCCTAATCCTCACAAGGTTCTTCTACCCTCCCATGGTGCAGTGGCAACTGAACTCATGGGGGAACTATAGGCACAGATATGTCATCTCTCCTTTCTAGTTATGCCAAAGACTGTGTCATAGTAAAAAGTCTCCACTAAAGCCTCCCCAACCTGACCCGCCCCCTCAATCCTCCCAGTCCACCTTGCTCCAGCTCTGCATACCTACATACCTCAGCTCACCTGGCCTCAAATTCCCCGTTAGTAAAAACTGTAATGATCATACTGAACACATGGGAAGTTATGTGGACTAGTTAAGAAAATGCAGTTGGAAAAAAAAAAAAAAGCCGGGCGTGGTGGCGCACGCCTTTAATCCTAGCACTTGGGAGGCAGAGGCAGGCGGATTTCTGAGTTCGAGGCCA
>BDUI01000013.1:1993387-2004345 GCA_002335545.1 Apodemus speciosus
TCTCCCTCCCTCTCTCTGTCCTTCCCTCCCCCTCGCTCTAGAGACAAGGTTTCTCTATGTATCCTTGGCTATATTGGAACTCACTCTGTAGATCAGGCTGGCCTCAAGCTCAGAGATCTGACTGCCTCTGCCTCCTGAGTGTTGAATGCCACACCCAGCTTAGAAGCCTTCTTTTTTTTTTCTTTGCTTACCCTGTTAGCTTGCATTAGCCTGTTTTCAGTTGCTGTAACAACGTACTTAAGGTGGGGCACTTCGAAAACAAAGGTTCATTTATTTCACAATCAATAAAGTTGAAATTTTGACTGAACCTTGGGTAAGAGGCCCTTTGGAATCACTTGATTGTAGATAGCATGGGGTGAGAGTGCATGCAATAGACTCTATAGATGAATCTATAGGTGGAATGAAAAGCCACAGAACAACTTAGGAGTAATGCTTCCTTTCCTAGTGCTCTCGGGTTCCAAGGATAACCACCTTAATCCAACGTTCTGACCAACTCCTACCAGGCCTAGAGCTTTAATGGTCCCAGACGATCTTGGAGTACACACGTGTCCCAGTGACTTTGTTTTTTGCCTTTCCTTGCAGCTCCACATAATCACATAGCTGTGGTAATCTCTAGGGCGTTAGCACTCTGAACTCACATGCGGTTCATGCTGCTCTTCACACCCAAGGGCTCCCTGTCCTGGATGCTTGTCTCCATCTTGTTGCTAACCACCAAGATTCCCAGGTGGGTGGCCTTGTTTCCTGTCCTTTTGGGCTTTATGGTCTTCATCCCTGGCTTGATACTCCCGAGTCTGCAATGAAAACAGATAGGCAAGGCCTGAGCAGGAGCAAGCAGCCTTCTGAGCAATGTGAGGCTTGTTCCACAGAGTGTGTGCAGGTCAGTCTGGTCAGGACCAGTCATGAGCTAGGGAGGCTCCATCTTGGGTATCTTTGATGAAATATGAAGAGCAGTGGCATAGAGGAGCATGTGAGTGTGGCAGGGCTGGGGAGGGCTGCAAGCCCGAGAGGGTGGCCCTATGCTCCTGGCGCATTGTGGCCTGGCCCTGGATGCCCAGCTCTGGCTTCTGCTTTGTTTGGGCAAGGGCTGACCCAGGCCAAGCCTGGGTGCCAAGTCCTGAGGGCTGGACAAAGGCAGGGAGGACAGATAGGATCTGAGGCTCAGCTCCTGGGAACTGTGGGTGACCGCCCTGTGCTTATGCTGGCTTCCTGCTCCTGGGATCTCTGTCTGGCAAGAAGGGCGAGGCCACAATCTGGGGGTGGGAAGTTGGGGAGGGGCATCCTCTCTTAGCCCTCTCCATGGACTCTGCACACCAGGGACAGAGCACTGGGAAACAACAGTGTGTAGTGGGGTTAAAAAAAACCCTAAGTTTCTGGTGTTAGGTGGGAAAGGGACAAAGATGCCAACTTCATGTGTTATTTAACACACGTGGTGGACCACAAGTCTCTGTAACTCCTGATGTTTACTAACATCCTCCTCCAACACTGTACGCACCCATGTGGTACCCAGACATTAATACAGATGAGAGCACATAAAAATAAATGAGTAAATAAATATTTCAAAGAGACAGACAGACAGACAGATAGATTGATAGATAGATGAAACAGATGAGAAGACAGACAAGGTTGTACCTTGTGCTGAAGCTGTACTTGGTAATGGTGTAAGAGTCAACTAGGTGGCACTGGTTTTAAAGGCATGAAGGGGTCATGAAGAGCAACTGAGGTTTGGCACTTTGTGAGGTCATGGGAGGCCATTGGTGAAAGTGATGCCTCAGTTGTAGTTGATGGCTCAGGACTGAAGAGGTAATGCAAAGAAGTTGAGGCTTAACACCATGAAGAGAGCCTATGAGAGGCTATTGGTGAAGTCTAGTTGCAGTGGAAGATTCCAGCAAACTGGAGATACCAATACAATGGGATGACCACCAAGAATAGCAGCAGCAGTAGAATGGAGTCAACCAGAGCCTAGAGTGCTACAGAGCAGAGCTGAAGAAGTGACTTAAGCCCTTCAAAGGCACCCAGAAGATATGTGGAACAAGACGTTATGAAGTTGAAGTTGCCTCGGAAACCCCAAGATGTTAAAGAGCCATGGGACACCTATCAAGGAAACCTGCCAACAGGGAGTGGAACCAGCCCAAGAGAACAAAGTATGTTGCTGCTGGATTGTGCTGCAGTCAACAAGGCAGAAAGGAGTTGGAGACCTGAAGAGTGCCTTGACATCAGACATGGAGATGCGGAATTTGGAGTTTGGCCAGCTGGCTTTTGGTCTTGCTTTGGCCCAGTATTTCCTCACTGTGACAATATATTCTGTGATGTTAGAGGTTTGTGATCTGATTTTTAATGTGTATTTTATAGGAAATTACAGTTAAGCAATTAGAATCTCAGAAGAGACTTTAAACTTTGGCTTTTAACATGTTGAGACTGTTATAGACAATGGGACTTTTGAAGTTCAAGTAAATGTATTTTGCATTATGCTATGGCTAGGTGTTGGGGTCTGAGAGTTGCTTCACAAACCACACAAACAACAATCCCAGTCATACAGGAATGGTTTATTGAATATATACTCTAATAGTGATCAGATCAGGGCCATAGATCAGGCTACATCAATGAACGCCTTTCTCTGTCAGCTCACAAAGAAAACAACCATAAAAACCATAATGAGCTCATAGGCAGGCACAGGAAGTGCTGCCAAGTGATCAGCTCTGAGTCAAGTCATTTTAGACATAACAGTTCAAATCAGCCTTTAACTTGATGGGTCCTACGTAAAGCTTTGTGGAATCTCTTAAGATTTACAAACCTCATAGAGAGCATACAGGACACAACAGGATATGAGATCAGCATGACACTGCTCTGAGTCAAGTCACTTTTTTGTGTCAACGGCTGGCAGGTATGAAACAAAATGGCTACAGCTATGCTTACAATGTTAGGAGGTGTATAACCTTATTGGAATAGGTTTGGCCTTACTGGAGAAAGTGTGTCTGCGGGTTTTGAGGCCCTATGTTTAGGCTCCAACTTGTGTGAAAGAGACCCTTCTCCTGGCTGCCTGTGAGACAGTTTCTCTTGGCTGCAGTCAGACCAAGATGCAGACCTGTCAGGTCTTCCTACACCATGCCTGCCTGGATGCTGCCATGCTCCCATCTTGATGATAATGGACTGAACCTCTGAACCTCTAAGCCAGCCCCAATTAAATGTTGTCCTCATAAGAGTTGCCTTGGTCATGGTGTCTGTTCACAGCAGTAAAGCCCTAAGACACATGGAATAAGAACAAAAACATAGTTTCACAACATTTCTATACTTTTAAAGGAATTAAAATTCTTACTCCAGTAAGTACCAGTGCACCCTTCCATTTGGGTTGAGGGAGTTGAAGTCAGGGTCTCATGCTTGCAAGCCAAGCATTTTATACCAACCTTTGTGCCAGATTTTGCCAGAAAGTTTCCAAACAGATAGACTGGATTACTGGATTTTTCTAGAACAGAATGAAATGAAAAAATTCAAATTCTGATAGTTTTAAAAAATTATACAAATGTAGCCAGTGATTTAAAATCCTTATATACAGCCATTCCATCTGTTTACAGAGCTTCACAAGCAAATTCTGACTTCCAAGAAACCAAGAATTCCAGTCATGCACAAATTTATTTCAGCAACTAGAAAAGGAAGAAACTTTTCTGTTTCAGTTTTTGCAAAGCTATTGCCAGTTCAATATGAAGACTGCAAGAGGACAGATAAAATGATGCTAAATTCAGCTCACAAAGACACAAACTCAATCCAATCTACCAAAGACAAATCTTTACAGTCTGTGTGAGTTCATTAAAAAAAAAAAAAAAAAGGTGGGGGGAGACTGGAAAGATGGCTCAGCAGTTAAGAGCACTGATTGCTCTTCTAGAGGTCCTGAGTTCGAATCCCAGCAACCACATGGTGGCTCACAACCATCTGTAATGGGATTGGATGTGCCTATTCTGGTGTGTCTGAAGACAGCTACAGTGACATATACATAAAATAAATAAATATTTGGGAAAAAAAGTGTGAGGCTAGGCCCAGTGTGGTGGCACATACCTTTAATCTCAGCCCTTGGGAGGCAGAGGAAGGTGTCTCTCTGTGAGTTCGAGGCCAGCCTGATCTACATAGTGAGTTCCAGGACAGTCAGGACTACACAGAGAAACCCTGTTTATGTAGCTGGAGAAATGCCTCAGGGGTTAAAAGCACTTACTGCTCTTGCAGCAGACCTGGGTTTGATTCCCCACACTCACATGTTGGTTCACAGCTGTACCTATACTTCCAGAGGATTCAACTCCCTCTTCTGACTTCTGCACTCACCAAGTGCATGGATGGTTTACATCCACACACGCAGGCAAAATAGACATAAAATAAATAAGAAAGTATATGTATGTATGTGTGTATGTTAAGTGTATGTGCATGTATGTTATGTATTTATGTATGTGTGTATGTTAAGTATGTGTGCTTATATGTTACGTATGTATGTTTGAATTTCTGCATCATCAAAACAAAAGAGAAAACTGTATTTCAGTAGATGCTGAAAATCACACAGGGAAATTCAGTTGTCATTCATAATGAGTAAATGAACAGTAGAAAGAGGAATCTACTAAGAAAGAAAGAAAGTGCTCAGGATATCAAAAATCCAGTGTACATGCCACCACCAGGATGTACTCCTGAAAAGCTCGCCTCATAAGCTACTTAGAGAAAAGTGCATTTATTGCGGTTTGTGAGTTTCGAGGTTTCATTCCCTATTATAGGAATGGAACTGCAAAGCAGCAGCCAGAGGGGACTGGCTTGTCTCCCTGTAATGCCGTTGGTATCTATCCAAGTTGTGTAAACTGGATTGGTTTGTTTGGTTTTGGGACAGTTTCACTACTTAATTCTGACTGCCCTGAAACTTTCAAGGATCTGCCTGCCTCTGCCTTCTGAGGGCTGGGATTAAAAGTATGCTTTCCAATTGGTCAGTTTTAGTACTGAGTTGGGGTTTTTTGTTGTTGTTGTTGTTGTTTTTGTTTTTGTTTTAAAGACTTATTTATTATTTTAAGTACACTGTAGCTGCTTTTAGACACACCAGAAGAGGGCATGAGATTCCCATTACAGATGGTTGCAAGCCACCATGTGGTTGCTGGGAATTGAACTCAGGACCTTTGGAAGAGCAATCAGTGCTCTTAACCACTGAGCCATCTCTCCAGCCCCTGGAGTTGAAGTTTTTGCTGTGATTGTAGCATGATACTTAATCACTAATCTCTTTAGAGACATTTCTGGTGTTTCCAATCTAGGCCTATTGCAAACATTGCTACTATGAGGGCTGGTGTGGGGGAAGATTCAGTGTTGGTGAAGTGCTTCTTTGTAAGCATGAGGACCAGAGTCCGAGAACCCACAGAAAGGCTGGGCATGACAGCATGTCCATAATCCCAGCATTTGGTGGGGGATCCCCATGGCTCATTGGCAGTTTAGCTAAAATGATGAGAGAAAGCCTGTCTTAGGGATTTATAGCTGTGAAGAGACACCATGACCAAGGCAACTCTTATAAATGAAAATGTTTAATTGGAGCTGGCTTACAGTTTCAGCAGTCTAGTCCATTATCACCAAGGCAGGAAGCATGGCAACATGCAGGCAGAGCTGAGAGCTCTACATCTTGATCTGAAGGCAGCAAAAGGGGACTGGCTCACTCTGGGCAGAACTTGAGCATAAGAGACCTCAAAGTCTGTCTCCCATGGTGCCACACTTCCCCCAACAAGACCACACCCACTCCAACAAGACCATGCCTCTTAAGAGTGCCATTCCCATTCAAACACGTGAGTCTATGGGGGCCATTCCTTTTCGAACCACCACAGACCCTATTTAAAAGAGCATAATGGAAAAATGAGAAAGAAGGAAAGAAAGGAAGGAAGGAAGGAAGGAAGGAAGGAAGGAAGGAAGAAAAGAAAAAAAGCCATCATTAACCATTGTTTTCCATATGCATATATCTAAAGAGAGTATTTTTAAAAATTAAAATCCTAAGCTATCATCAACAATCATATACATGTTTCTGTGAGGACATAGTTTTCATTTTTCTGAGGTAAATTCACAAATGTACAATTGCTGGATTATGTGGTAGCTTAATTTTTTTAGATTTATTACTTTATTGTATGTATTCTGAGTGTTTTGCTTTCATGCATGCTTGTGTATGCCTGATGCCTGCAGAGGTCTGAAGAGGGCATTGGATCCCCTAGTACTGGAGTTATGGATACTTGCGAGCTGACATGTGGGTGCTGGGAACCAAATTCAGGCTCTGTGCAAGAGTAGCCAGTGCTCTTAACTGCTGAGCCATCTCCCCAACACATCACACTTAGCTTTTGAAGAAAATGATGAACTGCTTCCATGGGGTCTGTGGTGGTTTGAATCAGTTTGGCCCCCGTTGACTCACGTGTTTGAATGCTTGGTCCATAGGGAGTGGCACTGCTTGGAGGTGTGGCCTTGCTAGAGAAAGTGTGTCATTGTGGGGATGGGCTTTAAGGTCTCCCCGGTTCAGGATATGATCAGTGTGGCACAGTCTCCTGCTGTCTGTGGATCCAGGTGTAGAACTTTCAAGCTCATTCTACAGCACCGTGTCTGCCTGCATGCCACTATGTCTCCCACCATCATGATAAAGGACTAAACCTCTGAACCGTTAGCCAGTCTCAATCAAATGGTGTCCTTTATAAGAGTTGCAGTGGTCATGGTATCTCTTCACAGCAGTAAAACCCTAAGGCAGGTGCCTATGGCATTTCATGCTCCCATTGCTGTGTGGTGTTCTGCTGCCTCTATGACCTTACCAGAACTTGTGCTAATGTTTTTTATGTCTTGCTGCATCTTTCCTGTCCCATAATGATCTTATTTGTCATGTGCCTGAAGGACATGGATGTCGAACCTCCTTTCCTCTGCTCATGGTCCATTCTGTCGGGGAGATGTCTCCATGTCTTTTGTTGAGTTTCTCCTTGTCTTGCTTTGGTTTACAATGTTGAGTTTGGATCATCTCTTTGCATTCTGAATGAGCCCTGATGCATGTGGAGCTGCGGCTGTTTCTGTCTATGTGTCGTTTTAGCTGTTTATCAGGTCTCTCACAAACCACAGGCTAATCTTTATGACTCAATTTTCAAGCTCAGTCTACAGCACCATGTCTGCTGAAAAAAACTGTCATTTTTTCCTTTAGTTGAGCATGCTTTTGAGGTTTTTAAATGCACTCCCTGTCCCCCCACTCCCCCCTCCATTTTCCCTTCTTCTCATCTAAGGAACACTTGGGTCACTCCCCACCTCAGTTGTGACTAGTGATGAGAGTCACTGATTTTAGCTCTTGAATTGCTTTTGTCTTCTTGTAAACATGTCAGCTGGCTAAACTTGTATGGGGCTAGTTCTGGGGTCTCTGTTGTTTCACTGAACACATGCGTGCATCCATCACTCTTCAATACTAGTCTCTGTGTAAGCCTTAAAATATGGCATTACGGCCTGGGAAGATGGCTCAGTGGTAAAGGTGCTTTCTGTACAAGTGTGAGGACTTGAGTTGGAATCCCCTGCATGTGTGTTCTTTAAAAATCCAGGTGTGTCAGGCAACACACATTTAATTCCAGCACTCTGGAGTTAGAGGTAGGTAGATGTCTGAGTTCAAGAGCAGCTTAGATGAAGAGGTGGAAAGAATCACTAAGCCATAAATATTAAAACACATACTACTACCAAGAACACATATAAGAACAACAGAACCAACATGGTAACCACACTTAGCACACACATTTCAATAGCCTTAATTATCAAGTCTCAATTCCCCAATTGAAAGAAACTGAGTAAAGAAACAAAATCCATCTATCTGCTGCTTACACATCTTAGTTTTAAAGATAGGCATCTCCTTAGAGTAAAAAGGACAAAAGAACACTCTGAGGGATTTCCATTTCATATTTTAAGATCTATTGCAGAGACATATTAGTAAAACCAATATGGTATTGGCATGAAAATGGACATGTAGACCAATGGAACAAGTTCAAAGACCCAAAAATGAGCACATGACTTTGGCCACTTAAGGTTTGACAAAAATATTCAGTGGAAAAAAGGAAGCATCTTCAACAAATGGTGCTGGGAAAGGTCGATGTCCCATGCAGAAGGATGCAGCTAGACCCGTGTCTGTCCGCTTGCACAAAAACTGACTCCAAGTGAGACACTGCCGCCACTAGAAGGAAACAGGCAGTGCCCACACGATACAGGTGCAGGAAAAGACTTCCTGGAGAGGACTTCATTTGCACAAGAGTTAAGGCCAACAATTAGTAAGTGGGACCTCACAAAACTGAAAAGCTAAAGAAGCAGTCAACCAGGAGAAGAGGAAGCCCATAGAACAGGAAAGCATCTCTGCCAGCTGTACATCTGACAAACAGTTAATATCCAGAAAATATAAAGAATTTAAAAAACGGAGACAAAAAATAAAGGAGGAAAGAAGGAAAGAAAGGAAGGAAGAAGAGAAGAAAAGAAAAGTAACTGAAAGATAGGTCTGGGGCCTGAATAATGAGTTCTCTAGAGAAGAAAAAAGAATGGCTAAGAAATATCTCAAAAGATGTTCATCATTCAGAGCAATTAGGGAAATGCAAATCAAAACAACTATGAGATTTGATCTTACCTGAGTCAGAATGGCAAAGATCAACAGAACCATCAACTACAAATGCTGGAGAGGATGTGGGGGATAGAGAACCACTATTCACTGTTGGTGGGGTTGCCGCCACTATGGAAATCCACGTGGAGCCTTCACAGGAATGTAGAAATAAGTCTGCTGCGTGGCCCAGCTATGCCCTGCCACACATGCTTGCTCAGCCCTGTCCATTGCTGCTCCATTCACAACAGTAAGGAAATGAAGACAATCTAAGTGTCCTACAACCGAGGAATGGAAAGTGAAAATGAACATATACACTGTGGAATACTACTTAACCATATAGAAGAAAATGAAATCATGAACTTTGTAGGTAAATGGATGGAACTAAAAGTTCATATTGAGTGAGCTAACCCAGGCCTGGAAAGACAGATGTCACACGTTCTCTCTTACAGGAGGGAGGCTCCAATGAAAACCTGGGAAGGAAAACTGGACCACTGCAGGGCGGGGGAGTTGAGAAGCAATAGAGGGAGAATAATAGAGCACAAGTAATCTGATCAGGAAAATGGAAAGGGGACCCCTTGCGGATGTAAATATGTAAGAAGGCAGGAAGAGGGTGAAGGGGAATGGAAGGATCCATACTATGATATGGAAAGCGCAAGGRGCTCCTTATGCAAGCACGAGGGAGACAAAGACGGGAGAAAGAGGGAGGGAGGTAAGAGAGCATCATGGATGGCAGAAAAGTCACAAAGAATCACACTGCTAACTATTTACCTAAGACATTGTAATTCGTGCAATTTAGCGCATAACTCTACATATATAGTTTTAGTGAACTTTTCCCATCTGGGTTGGCAGCACCTTCTCCAAGAGCCTAAGACCTCTTAACAAAAGCCTCAATACCAGACACAAGAGGCCTCTGTCAGAGTTTGGATGGCAACAGCCCCCACAGGCTCATATATTTGAAGGTCTAGTCCTTAGTTGGTGGGGTGTTGAGTAGAATAGGAGGCGTGGCCTTGCTGGAGGAAGTGTGTCACTGGGCGTGGACATCAAGGCATCGAATCTCACACCAGGCACAGAGGCTCCAGATCTCACACCAGGCGCAGAGGCTCCAGATCTCACACCAGGCACAGAGGCTCCAGATCTCACACCAGGCGCAGGGGCTCCAGATCTCACACCAGGCGCAGGGGCTCCAGATCTCACACCAGGCGCAGGGGCTCCAGATCTCACACCAGGCGCAGAGGCCCTCCTCTTCTCTGCCTATGGATCAGGGCGTAGCTCTGAAGTACTGCTCCGGCATCTGCCTGGACGCTCCCATGTTCCCTGCCATGAAGATAAAGGACTAAACCTCTGAAACTTGCAAGCAAGGCCCCAGCGAAATGTTTTGTTTTATATGAGTTGTCTTGGTCATGGTGTCTCTTCCCAGAAATGGAACAGTGACAAAGATAGCTTTTCTTGTGAGTCGTTGGCCTGTCCTGTCCAAGAGACTCCCAAAACATATAACCTATTGCTGTTGCACTTGTTTACTGCGTACTGCTGAAGGCGCCATGCATGTCAGAAACAGAGGCCTAGAAGTCACTGAGCTGAAACTGACCTGAATATCCCCTCCCCGAGGACAAATTTTTATGGCACCAGAAGGCACCATGCCAGCTTCCAAAGAAAGGAGGCAACCAACAGTCCTACCCAGCTGTGATGCCTATGAACTATATCAATGGCCAGCATGGCAACACACCCCTAAGGAGGCAGCAGTGGCACACGTACTTTGGCAGTAACCAACAACTTTATAATTGGACTTAAGAGCCATGAAGGAGACCATGCCTGGTGCTGGAAAACTAGCTGACTTCTCACTGATAGTAAAATCATAGCTATTGGAAGAGAATCTACAACCACTTCTTTTCTAGACCAGCATAAGCCCAACAACAATTTATAACCCTTATATCCACAGATAAGTGTAGTCTTCACTCCTCATCAGGAAAACCATCTTTGCAACTATTGGAAACCACTTCAGAAAAACACTGTGCACTGTGTTTAACCCAGTGAAGTTCCTTGGTGGCAATACTTTGCAGGTGTGATTTTCCTCATTCTTGACATTGCTATGTTGAGGTGTCTCCTTACTCCTTCCTGATGTCACTGTGTTGAGGTGTCTCCCATCCCCACTTCCTGATGTCACTGTGTTGAGGTGTTTCCCATCCCCCTTTGTGATGTCACTGTTGAGGTGTCTCCTATTCCCCTTCCTGATGTCACTGTGTTGAGGTGTCTCCCATTCCCCTTCCTGATGTCACTGTGTTGAGGTGTCTCCTATCCCCCCCTTCCTGATGTCACTGTGTTGAGGTGTCTCCTATCCCCCTTCCTGATGTCACTGTGTTGAGGTGTCTCCCATCCCCCT
>BDUI01000013.1:2004955-2019064 GCA_002335545.1 Apodemus speciosus
GTGTCTCCTATCCCCCTTCCTGATGTCACTGTTGAGGTGTCTCCTTACTCCTTCCTGATGTCACTGTGTAGAGGTGTTTCCCATCCCCCTTCCTGATGTCACTGTGTTGATGTGTCTCCCATCCCCCTTCCTGATGTCACTGTATTGAGGTGTTTCCCATCCCCCTTCCTGATGTCACTGTGTTTAGGTGTCTCCCATCCCCACTTCCTGATGTCACCATGTTTAAGCGTTGTCCCCACTTTGTAAATAGAACCACAGGTACTGAGATACTCTTGCTTCCATTATGAAACAGAGCTTGGGCAATGAAAGAGGAGGAAAGCCTGTTATATGCACCAACAGTTTGCTTCTCGCATTCTTGCTTCCTAATACCTTGGAGTTCTTTTAATATGAAAATATCTGAAGAATTTATTATATAAATAAAATAGCCCTCATTAACACATTTAAGACATGATTATTGGGGCTAGAGAGATGGCTTCGAGACTGATTACAGGCCCACTGACCTGTCTGCGGCGCCTACAGCTCAGCTTCCCCTGCAAGAGAGTTGTCCCATGTGGGTTTCTCTTGGGACAGTTCCTATTTTTATGTCTATAGGTTCATTAATCATATCTTTCACCAAACTGCCAGATATATGGTTTGTTTGTTTGTTTGTTTGTTTGGATACAGGATCTCACTATGTAGTCCAGGCTGGCCTCTAACTTGCAATCATTGTGCCTCAGTACCTGCGAATTGGGATTACAAATGTGACCACCATGTCCAGTGAATTAATAAACTTTTGAAACTGGGGTTATATGATACTGATTATAGGCAATAAAAAAGTGGCACTGGAAAATATTGGTAATATAACCTCCTAAATACCAAGAATTATGAGTAAGGACACTGATAATAAATAGTATTGTCTATAATAGAAATATATCACTTGTAAGGACTGGGTATGTAGCTCAAGATAGAGTACTTGTCAAGGGCAAAAAGATAATCATTCATCAAACGAGGCCTTGAAGGATAGATGGCTAAGTAACTGGCTGAACACAGCCAGCCTGCTGAATCTACAACCACAGACTCAACTAACTGTGGATGAAAATATTTGAAGTCAGGTGTGGTAGCCTATACCTTTAATCCTGGCATTCGGAAGGCAGAGGCAAGTGGGTCTCAAGGCCAGCCTGGTTTACTTATCAAGTACTAGACAGCCAGGGATACATACTGAGACACTGTTATTTTGGAGAGGTCAGGCTGGCCTGCCTGGAGACTGTATCTGGTGTGGACCTAGAAGGGATGGTGGGGCTACAGGACCCCACCCTCTCAAAACTCTCCTGCTCACTGAAGCACAGGGACCTCTGATGTTGATGGCTAGATGGCACCTATCTGGGCCTGAGGTCCAATGAACTGTGAAGGTCACCTGAGCCAGTGAGTGACTCCAAGTTCCTCACTGTCTCCCAGGAATAGCATCAGAGGTCTCCGGGTTGTAATTAGCCTCTCTTGAAAGGTTGCAATCCTGAGGCAGGGGCTGCACTGGGAAGGGGAAAATGAAGCACAGAGAAGCCAAGTCCTTAGTTCAATAAGAAGGGAGAGTCTAACTGAAGACCTGCTCTGGGCCACAGAAGACACCCAGGCCAGGTGAGGGTAGACTGCAGGGGCCCAGGCCTTCCTACTTAGATCACGCTGGGTTCCCAGCCGGAGGTCGGTGACAGGAGAAGAGGTCTCAAGATGCTTCCCTTGGGCCAGTGAGAGCTTAGGCTCTGGGCAAGAAGAATGTTGTTCTGTAAATATCTGCCGAACATGGGGAAGACATCCTGAACTGGAAGCTGAAAGACAGAAGGAAGGCTGTCTTTTGTTTTTTGTTTTCTTCCCTCACTCCCTTTGAAATAAAGCCTGTTTGCTAAGGGCTTCCCAAACCCAAGCCCCAGGAACCTGGAGCCTAAATTTAGATTGCCGTGGAAGGTCAACGGATCCCCTCGGGGCAGGGTCAGCCAGCAGCTGCTGGAGATAAACTTTGCTTTTCTGCAGACTCAGGCCTTTCTGTCACACAATTAATAGGATCCTGTGCCATTTCCCCTGGGAAAGCAGAACAATAGCAGGGCAGGAGCAGGTGGCCCGCATGGCAAGCCCCCTACCCTCCCAGACGCCCTGGCCCTGGCCCTGGCCCTGGCCCTGGCCCTGGCCCTGGCCCTGGCCCTTTGCTGCACTCCGGCCATTCTGACCTCTTTCTGCTTCAGGGTCAGAGCCACCGGGAGCCTTGTTGCACCTCTAGGGTGACTTACTTACTTTCAGTTTGTGGCACTGGTGACGGACCTTGCTAAGCAAGTGCTCTACCCAGAGCTACATCGCCTAGCCCAAAAGCACCTGTACAAAAGCATCTTGTACTCAGACTTCCAACCGTCCCCTGGGATCTTCTTCCTGGACTCCTGCTCTGACACCACCTTTTCAGACAGCCCTCTGCTGCTTGCCTGGTGCTTTGTTGGCGGTTTGTTAATTAAGTGGCCCGTGCTCTGTGCTCTGGTAGAGATAGTGTCCAGTGGGAAAAAAAAAATCCCCAAGGAAGGAAAACACTTTTCTTGGGTCTGGGATGGTCACTTGGACCACCTTCAGTTTCGGGGAGGAAGCAATGCCAGCTCTGGCTTTCCTTTTCTGGAGTGGTTCTGGTCCCACTGCATGCTGGGAAATATGGCATCTAAGGTTCCACTGGCAATTGTGAGGCTGTTACCACAGGTATGTGAACTTGCTTGGTGGAGAGGAGGGCAGGCAGAAGGAAGAGGGGCTGGCCACACAAATTTCTCTGGACTGGAGCAGGGGGAGCAGGACTTGAGTTTACATCCACTGAGAAGAGAGAAGGGTCTGCAGAAAAGCAGGGGTCTCTATAAGCTAGAAGGCGGCCGACAATATATCATAGCTGGATACCTGGAAAGAGGTACCAGGGAGAGCTGGTTGAGGACGAGAAAGGGTGTGTATGCGAGGCTCTCCCTCCACCTGCTAAGAACAGTTTCTTCTAGGGTGCAGCAGAGCTGGCTCCATTGACCTGTAGCTCAGAGCCATCTCGGGAAGGAAGCAGGGGCCCATAAAGGGAGAGATTTTCCAAAATCTCCACATCTATGGCTGGCCTCAACAATGTCATCCTTTCTCTATAGAGGCCCTGAGTTCTTTTGAGCAGAGGAAACCAACAAAACAAAACCCCAAACAGAAAAACAACAAGCCCAGGACGACGAAGCCCAGCTGGAGTCCAGGGCAAGCTGGAGACAAAGGGAGCAGGGAGGGGTGTTCGCTGGAGAGGCCGGCGCCCTAGTTTGGTTGTGGGCTGTGGGGCCTGGTGCCCCCACCTGAGCCTCGGGGACCCAGAGCGTCTAACCCAGTGGACCTTTCAAGAAATGGCTGGGCCATTGTGCAGAAGAATGCCCGGAAATCCCGCGGCTCCCTCCTCCACCGAGGATGGGGGCTCTTCCTCCTGGCCAGGAAACTCCAAGTTGGCTTCCGGAGGGTGGCCTGGGGGCTGGGGTGGCAAAGCACCACAACTATTTGTAGGATGGCAAGGCACGGCCTCTCTATGTCCCTTTGTGTCTCTGTTGTCCTGGGATTCTAGTATGCTGTCCTAGGATCACAGCCTATGTGCTGGAGAAGACTGGGGACTTTACAGCTGGACCTCAGAGAACACTCAGGAGTTGAGTAGCACCCCAGAGGAGAGAGCACAGGCCCTTGCACTGCCCACTTTGTATCAGACCAGCGGTTCCAGGGCGGTGGTTGGACAGGATCATGAATGAGGCTATAATTAAGGACATGCCCAACACAGGCTTGCCTAGCATCTCCGCTYGGTGTGCCAAGGGACAAAGGTTTATTTCACCAGTGCACAGGGGCTCAGAGAACCTCCACGCCAAGCGTCTGCAGAGAGGAGTTGGAATGATTCGGGATGTAGCAGGTGGAACTGGGACGTGTAGGCTAGTGGTCATGCTGCTAACAGTGGAGACGGGGGCACATAGATCTCCCGTGAACCCGCCTAGACCAGCCCCAACTAGGACAGTCTCAGGCTGCGGCTCTGCGGGGTACGGTTAGCAAGACCAGTCCCTCTGGTGGTTTCAGTAACTAACTGTAGCTGTCAAGGGGTCCGGGATTGGCTGTGTTCCTAAAGTCTGCTCAGGGATTGGCTGATCTAGCTCGGGGGGCTGTGCCCTGGGGGCAGAATCCGCTCCTGAGACTTCAAATAAGACACCCCCAACCGGCTAGTGTAGAACCGAGTTGGTGTAGTTAAAACCTCTCTTCTGCTCCACAACTGGAGGCTCCGGAGCAGAGACACCAAAATCAGCTCCGAACTCACTGCACAAGCAGCGCAGAGAGCGCACCCGGAGGCCCCAAGGGCCGTCGGGTGAGCATTAGGTCTTTAGCCATGGGGTCTGCAGCGTTGGAAATTCTGGGTCTGGTGCTGTGTCTGGTAGGCTGGGTGGGCTTGATCCTGGCGTGTGGGCTGCCCATGTGGCAGGTGACTGCCTTCCTGGACCACAACATCGTGACGGCGCAGACGACTTGGAAGGGGCTGTGGATGTCGTGCGTGGTGCAGAGCACCGGGCACATGCAGTGCAAGGTGTATGAGTCTGTGCTAGCGCTGAGTGCGGAGGTGCAGGCTGCTCGGGCACTCACCGTGGGCGCTGTGCTGCTGGCGCTGGTGGCACTCTTTGTTACCTTGACGGGCGCTCAGTGCACCACCTGTGTGGCCCCGGGCCCCGTTAAGGCACGGGTGGCACTCACGGGAGGAGCGCTTTACGCGCTGTGCGGGCTGCTGGCACTCGTGCCGCTCTGCTGGTTCGCCAACATCGTGGTCCGCGAGTTCTACGATCCGGCGGTGCCAGTGTCACAGAAGTACGAGCTGGGCGCGGCGCTGTACATCGGCTGGGCGGCCTCCGCACTGCTCATGTGCGGCGGCGGCCTCGTGTGCTGCGGCGCCTGGGTCTGGTCCGGGCGCCCAGAGTTCAGCTTCCCCGTCAAGTACTCGGCGCCCCGGCGGCCCACGACCAATGGCGATTACGACAAGAAGAACTACGTCTAAGGGCGGGAGGCATGGCGGGGCTCTTCCCGCAGGTAAGCCCGCGATGGGAAAGACGGATGCGGGACGCCGCAAGTGGATGACGACCACCGCTGGTTTGCGCAGCGCAGACTCCGAGGCAAGTCAGGCTGGGTTTGGGCCAGACTTGTCCGCTCTCACAGAGGGTCGGTTGACCGTCACTAGCCAGGCCCTGCTCAGAACAGACTACAGGCACTTGTGAGGACTTGACCGACCTTTTCTTCTATGTGCAGTTGGCCATGACGTGGGTGGAACTCTCAGATTTCATCGGTGAAGTAGGCACCAAACTGCTGCTAACAGTTCCTACTGAGATCCTGGGGAGCACTGGATGCTGCCTGCATGTCCAGTAGCACCTGCTGACCCGAAAGGGCAGCTGGAGAGACCCCGGGGCTGCCGGAGGGACGTATTAAAAAGGGCATTTTCCTTGTTAGTGGAGAGGAACCTACTGAACCAAAGGACTTGGCCTGGACCTGATCTCACTCCAGCATTCCCCCAAGGTGGGGGGCCTGTAGGTACCAGAGCCTTAGAGGAGTTTCCTTCCTCCTCGAAGCTTGGGGTTGGGGGGGGGGGCGGGCAAGAATTTGCTTAGTAAATGGTTTGAACACTTTCAACTGTGTCCTGTCCTCTGTCCAGCCACTCCTCATGCCCAGCACCCTATTCACCTAATCATCTACCAACCCCTCCTCAGAGGCTCCCTGCAGGGACTTCTCTAATTTTCAACTGGGAGGTGCAGTTACACTTGCAGGAAGCCAAGAATGTGGACAGAAGATCCATGGCTGGAGTCAGGCTGGGATACAGGAGGGGAGGCAGACCCCAGGGGAGGATCCAGGCGGAATCTCACATCATGAGAAAGGAGTCTTGGGTGGCGGGAAGTGCTGAGGGTGGCGGCTAGGTAGCTGGCTTCTCCCGGTTAGACTCCCAGAACTTTCCCTCCCAGGGCTTGCTCAGCTCCAAGTATCATTTGGCCACTGACAGGTGCACACAGCCAGACCGGCACCTCCCACGTGTGGGAGCCACCGTGCGTGAAGGATGTGTTCAATCTTTGCTGGCTGCACACACAGTAGCTATGGGAGAGGCCCTCGCCCAGGGTAGCTGGGCCGGTTCCTGCCCTTTGCCTAGCTCCTTTGGCTAGTGTGGCTCTAACAGGGTCTAGGGTCTGTGTCCACCCTGCTGACAATGCACCTATGTTGACAACTACTGAGAACCTTGGGTGTTATTATCCTGGAGGAAAAGAGGGTCCAGGACTTGGGAAAAGAACCCAGGATGGCAAAGAAAGCGAACAGTCAAAGAGGATTGTTTCTGTTTGGCCTAAAAGGCCAGGAACAGAAATGCAGGGGATGGGGGAAGGGGCTGCAATGGGGCAGAGCCCAGCCAGCAGGAAGGCTGGCGTCCGTCTGCCGCTGCCCCAACCTCACGAAGTCTGTGGGGCCACATCCAGTACCCAGCCTCTCAGGCCTGGCTGGCTGCCTCAGGGTGGGGAAGGGGTTAAAACCTAAGGATGTGCGCCTAGAGACGGGGGGGGGGGGATTCTGGAATTGGGGACAGAGAAGGCAAGGGTAGAACATACAGGAAAGCTGAGACAGGCCCGTGTGCAGGAGGAACCGAGGGCAGCCCCAAGCTTGGGGATACGTGGTCCTACATCTGGCCTTGTGCCCTAGCAGGCCAGTGTACGGTTATGCTGGCACACCTGGCTGGCGATGGACCCTTCCCACAGAGGTCTTTACCCAGTATAGAGCATGGGGAGGCAGCTGCTCCGAGTTCTTCCAAATGGCCAGGGTGGCTATGTGAAGGCAGTTTGCTGGTGGTCCAGGGAAAAGGACCAGTCCTATCCAGTTCCCACCTATCATACCCCCTGACTTCCTGAAGGACAGCCTGGTCTTCTCGCCACTGACTTACAACTATTCATCAGTAGTTGGAACAGGGACTAGTACTTAGAATAGCTTAGGCTACACAGTGAGAACCTGTCTCAAAGAACAGAACACTCTACAACAAAAGAAAACCGGGGAAAAGAGAGAAACCTGTCAACAACCCCTCCTAGGACTGGGTGCCACCCTGCCTTCCTTAGCTCAGATGCCCACAAGTGGGTAACTCTACCATGTTTGCTTTCCTAGCACCTATGTCCCCAGGTGGTAATCAGCCCTTCTTCACCATCCAACCTCTCTGTACTTACCTGCTCCAGGGACAATGACACCCTTGCTTCCCTGAAGGTGTTAGAGGCCAGAGTTCCAGTACAGTTGAAATATTCTGAGCGTTGTGAGTAATGTTGACAGAGCCTGGGGTCATGGTTTTTGTTCAGACCCTACTGCTGAGTGGTTAGCCCTCCTTGGTCTGAGGCCTTCCCCCATACTTTCCCCTTTGCGAAGCACTGTGGCCTCTGCCGCAGGGACAAGGCATCTGAAGAGGTCCCTTACGGCAAATTGAAGGCCATGGTGGAAGAATGGCCGAGACGGTGAAACTGCCACAGCCAGACGGGCAGTCAGGTCCTTCTTGGCCTTGCTGGGCAGTGGCCATCACAGGTGCTGGTTGTGAAGATACTTGGTACTAAAGGGCCAACCTCTGCCTATTGCCATCAGGAGGCCAGAGAACAGGTGGGGAGACCTTGTCCTGGGGTTGAACAGAGAAGTCTCTATGCCTCCGATGTGGCACAGAGGATTGCGAGGCACAAGAACAAGGTTTCCCTGGATCCCAAGAAGTACTTCTAAGTACCAATCTAAGATCACAGACACAGAGGATCACATTAAAATGTAATAAACATTTTATTAAAAACCATACAGTCTCACATTTCAAATGCTATCTTACAATCGAATAGCGGCCAGGTGATATAAATAAGGAAAAGGAGGTCACTTCTGGAGAAGTCAAATTCTGGAAGAAAAAAAAAGTTTCCTACAATTCATCCTTTCTCTCCATTTCCTCAAACAAACTAGTGTAGGCCTTCCCACGGCGTGGCGGGCTGCTGCTTCCGAGCAGCTTCAACAGGGTGAGGCGGAGTCTGGAGTAAATGACCATCCCAGATCTACTGAGGTAGTCACTGTCCCCCCCCCCCCCGCAGTCTCTTGCTCCCCATCATGTAGCAGCACCCTTCCCTTCCCCTCCCAGTCACACCCCTGCTCCTCCAGTCAGCCCTGGCCGGTGCCGCTCCCCACAAGCTCGGTACACACTTGCCACCCGTGGGCTCCTTTTTGGAGTTAGACTAATCTAAAGTTAAACTTACCCGGCCCCAGTCACTGCTGACTACCTGCAAGTCTGAGCAAGGATTTCCAGGTCCAGTCTAGACACCTTCCTTAATATGGCCCCTGGTGCTCACGCTCTCCTAACTGAGCCACACTAGGCCATTCTGTTCCCCTATAGGTTAGGCTTAACATGGATGGGGCTGCCCCAGACTCAAGAGTTCCTTTTCTCAGAGGCTTGGAAAGGCTGCCTGGCCAAACGGGGGCGGAGATGGCCACACAAGCATCGGGGAGAGCTACTTTCACTTCCCCAGGTGGCCCCTCAAAAAGAAGGAGCGTGTGGGAGAAGTGAGGGCCGCACTAGGGAGGGGTTCTGCACCACAATGGCCCGTCAGTGACATGCAGGAGGCCTCTCAGGACAGCTGTGCACTGCTGAGATCCCATGCAGAACCAACAGCTTGCTCTCTTATTAAAGACTGAGTGCAGAAAAGCCCAGTGAGCCACTTGTGTGGGCCCCAGCCTGGGGCTTGGGCTGTGGCTGTAGGAGACTCCGGGCGGCCTCTGGGGCTGGTACTAGATAACCTGTATGTCACACATGATGCTCAGCCTCACGGTGTGGGCATTAGAGAGAAAATCTGAGGTCGCCCTGGGGAGGGTGGTGGTGGTGTCAAAGGTGCTTAATGAAATTAATTAATTAAGTTTTCTCAAAAATGCTCCATTGTGGCCTTGCTGGCATTCTTAGGACAGACATTCTGGGAAAAATTTCAAGGTCTTGCTCTGATGGGAAACTGAAGTAAACGCCTCTGTTGAGGGGTACAAAAGCAGGAGTGGGGCCCACCCGGCCGCCCATGCTTACCCTTAGGACAGCAGTGACACAAGAGCGTCCAGGAACTTGCTCCGGTCCTCGGCTTTCAGCTCAATTACTGAAGTAATGAAAGGAAAACAACTGAGCAGGGAGGAGTGAGAAACAAGGCATGGCGAATGGCCTCCCCCTCCTCCCTCAGGCTGACAACTCTCCTCGCACGCATTCCACAGCGCCAGTTCCTGGCAGGCCTGGAACATTCTGTGGTGTTTGATTTCATCTCTTTCCCACTGTACTCCTGCTTTAGATCTGTTGGCTACACTGTGGAGAGGCCAGAGCCTTGTCCTGCAAGGTCTCCCACAGCATGCAGGGGCAATCAATGTGAGTCAGTAGGGGAAGCACAAAGCCTGTGTCAACCCTGACACAGATAAACGCCTGTCCCCACTGTTGCAGGCCACATCGGCCCTGTGAGGAACATCTGCGGTGTTCCTCAGCTTCAGTGTCCTCTTCTGGAGAGGACACGACACAAAGTCCTTGTGTTTTGAAGGGCAGATAGGTTCACACAGGTATGATGAAGCAAAGCTAGACACTGAAGAGGGCTTGCTTGCTGGGAGTGGGGTGCGCCATGCCGCTGGCCAGCTCCCCCGAGGACAAAGCCTTGCCCACCAGGCTGATACTGACCACACCTACTTCCACACTTGCTACCTCAAGCTCTCAACCCTCAGAGGAAGCCAAGAGCTTCTAGCCTAAACCCACCCCCACCCCCGTGCAACAAAGGTGGGTTGTGGTCAACATACCCACATGACAGACAGGAAGCAGGAGCTGCTGCTCACGGTGGACCAACCCCACAATGCCATAGCTACAGTTGCCTGACCCAAAGAAGCCTGCCGGAGACGGTGCAGGCAATTGAACAGACAAGTTAGTGCTGGGGTGTCAGAGCATGGTAATGTAAGACATGACCTTTCTGAGAGATGCAAATACTGAGGTAGCTGGGCATAGTGGTGCCAGCACTCAGGAGGCAGAGGCAGGCAGATCTCTTATGAGTTTGAAGACAGCCTCATCTACAGAGTAAGCTCTAGGATAGCCAGAGCTACGTTAGAGGCCTTGTCTCAAAATAAACAAAACTAACCTATCCACAACCAACCACCACCACAAAACAAAAACAAACAAAAAGAAACTGAGAGGTGTGATGGAGTGAGCTGTGTTCCCCAAGTTCCTTTGTTAAAACCCCAACTCCAGTATCTCAGAATATGACACCTTGAGTCAGGAGTTTCAAACAGGTAAAATAAGGTGCTGAGGGTGTGTCCTACCTCCAATAATAGAGGCCTTGTAAGAAGAGATCAGAGCATAGACATACATAGAGGAGTTTCAGAAAGAAAGAAGAAACCAGGTAGCTAAGGACAGAGGCTGCCAGCCATGCTGACACCTGGACTTGAGTGCCAGGCATGGCATTGAGAGGGATTAGCCTGTGGAAGTCACCAGGCTGCCTGTGGAAGTCACCAGGCTATAGCGCTCTGTAGCCTAGTGAGCCACTGGCAGTCGTGTATTGTCAAGTCAAGTCTGTTTTACTGTAAACTGTGTCAGCAAGGGGCTGGAGAGATGATGGCTCAGCAGTTAAAAGCACTTCCCAGCACCTTAATGGCGGCTCACAACCATCTATACCCCATTTTCAAGAGATCCCACAGGCACGCACATGGTGCACAGACATGCATGCAGGCAAAACATACATATACACGGAAAGCAAAATAAATAAAGCAAAAAACATGTGAGTAAGAGTAAGACAGGGCCAGGTGTGGGGGCAGCCCTCCAATCCCAGCACTTGGCAGGCAGAGGCAGTTCCGATCTCGGTGAGTTCTAGCCAGCCTCATCTACACAGGGAGATATGATCTCACAAATAAGACAAGGACAGCCAGAGCTATAGAGAGAGACTTCACAAAATAAAAAAGCAAAAACAAAAACCAATAACAACCCCCCCCCCAACAACCAAAACCCAGAAAACCAAAAGCCAAGACAACAAAACCAGCCAACTAAACCAACAAAAAAAGACAGACCAGTCTGATAGCCTAAGCTTATAATCTCTGCACTTGGGAAGCTTAGGCCGGAAAGTTACAAGAACAAGGCTAGCTCGGGCTACATAGCAAGACTGTGTCTCAAAAAAAAAAAAAAAAAAAAAAAAAAAGTAAATCTGGCCAAGCATGAAGCATGAAGCAAGTTGTGCGCCATGTGCTGCTCTATCTGGGGGTCCCTGGACTAGGCCTTTTCACTCTCGGACTCACCCAACACAGCAAGTGAGATGAGTTGCAAAAACTGTCTCGCAGGGCAGAGAGCTGGAGCCCCAGGAAAGGCCCTTCACGGTGCCAGCTGTAGGTCACCACGAGGGAGGGCAGGAAGGCTGCATGCAGCAGGCAAGGGCTGAGGATTCTGAGGGCAGCTTTGCCGAGGGCTGTTTTGGAAGGGCGCGGACTGCTGGCTGGTACTCCGTCACCAGCCTGCCTCGCTCCAAGGCCAGTGCTGGCCTGGAAGGAGTGAAGGCAAAAGTGTGGTCACCTCTCAGTGGCAGACACTCACCTGACAGGTCAAAGTAGTTGTGCAGAGTCCGAGAGCTGGTGCTTTCTGCTGCCTTCTCAAATGCCCGACCAAAAAAGCTAAAGGCAGAGGACAGACACATTGGGAGACAGACCAGAGACAACAGACCCTTCCAGACCTGGCCCCCGTGACAGACAATGAAGGGCGAAAGCCGCTCAGGCTCCGCCTTGTTGCCCCAGGACAAGCGGAAGCTGCTCACTTCTTTCTATCCGAGCTATCGGTCTCTGGGGGGATGCCCACCACGGTCACTGTGCCCTGCTCTATGCTCAGCGGGGCAGCCATCACCAGGGGCAGCAGCTTGCAGCGCCGATTCTTTGTCTGTGGAGACAGGGGCACTCTTGGTCACAGCACAATCATTCTCAGCTTGCAGGGTGGAGCACCCTGCTCAGCACCTAGAAACTGACAGCATCAGGCCACCCCTAAAGCCTCCAGGGATGCAGTCACCAAGGATATGCTACAATTCCAACTGGATATTTTGGCTCTCAGCATCCAGTTATCTACTGGCTCAACCTTCTTAGCACCCTAGCCTTGCAGCGGCTCAGCTCTTGCTTTTCTCCAATCACCTCCTCCAAGTCTCTTAGGAGCCCCTCCCAACACCCCTTCCTTGGTCTGTTCTCCTTCCTCAGTGTATGCCTCTGTTTGACTCATGCGCTCATGTCTCATGGGGCCCTCCTGCAGTTAGGATGGAGGTGCTGAGGTCTCCCTCTCACACTACCATCAAGGTGACCAACTAACTGTCCTAGGTTACACAGGCCTGAGGTGTGACCCAGTTTGTGAGATGGGCACTTGGTGGGTGTTAAGTCAATGTCTGATAACTGACTAGACCTACGAAGTGGCTATCTTCTACAGAGAAGGAAAGAGAGGTGCAGAGGCCAGGAATTCTTTGAGATGAAGCTGAGATCTGAATGAAGCCAAAAGAATAGCAAAATTCTTGTTTGGCCTCGTTATCTTTTGACATTTTAGTCATTCCTAGCAGGTGGCAGGGGATTGGTTCCAGGACCCCTGTGGATGCCCAAATCCAAGAATGTCATGTTTCTCATGAAAACACTACACTTGTGTAATTTTTATATAATTTTATATATAATCGCATGCCCTCTTCTACACTGCAGGCATCTCTAGAGCACTTATATTACCCGTGCAATGCCTACACATCACTTCACTTGCACGACGCCAGTGCACAACAGACACACGTTTTGTTTCTTGCAAGTTTCTCAAACGAATTCTTTTTGGTGCTGGGGATCAGACATACTGCCAAGGCCTCACGCATTTTAGGCAAGGCTCCACTACTGAATTATATATTCAATCTTCCTGAGATGGCTGTGATCAGAGACTGGTTGTGTCTGAGGAGGCAGAGCCCATGGAGAGCACGTTAATTATCTTCAGAACATTAACATCATTGTTTTACTGGTTGACTCTCAGCCTGAGTAAATTTCAGCTTCCCGACTCTCTTCACGAACCTCATCCTGAAATTACCACCAACTATCCTTTCTGCATCCCTGCCTGGGAGAAGTCCTCTAGTAGCTGGGTTAGGTAGGGCCTGTCTAAATACCAACTGAGTTAGACTGTATTCTAAGAAAGGTATTATTAGGGCCACGAACCTACCGAGACATTATCCAAACCTTTGTTGGAAACAAGGTGTATATGACTAACTCCATCTTTTCCTGATTTGCCACAGATGAACCTAAGCCCCAGCACCACAGCTTTCCAGGGTCCCTCCTACTTATCGAGTGACATAAATAGTGACTGCTAATACTAGAGCTTGTAGGAAACTGGAAAGTTCCTAGGTGAGGTGAGTTAAAATATGGCCCCAAATAAGGCACATATCCAGTCTCACAGCTGGTGAGCAGTGTAGGCAACCCTAGGCCATCCCTGGCACGTGCTTAGCACTACGCCTGCCCTCTTGTACCCATGCCACTGCCACCTCATCCTCACTCCATCCAAGTCCTCACCGAGTACACAAAAGACTTGAGCAGATGTCTGCTGAGCAGACTCAAGGATGCTGGCTTGGAGAACAGGGTGACATCTGGAGTGCCCTGGAAGGGGAGAGAGACAATCAGAGGGGGTTGCTAGGGGGTGTGGCTTGGCACTGCCCCGGTAAGGAAGGCTAACCTCCATGAGTGAGCAGTAGAGGAAGGGGCCCTGGGAGGTGACGAGGTTGGTGCAGAGACAGCTGGCGATGGTCTGCTGTGTGGCTTGGAGGTGCTTCTTGGCGAGCTCTAGACCAAGGTACAGCTTGTCCAGGTTACTCCTGAAATAGGGCAGACACAGGGCTTATGTGACGCTCATTGAGTACTCTTGCTAAAATGCCAAGGTCAAATAGATTCCTGGTTCCAGAAGGGGTTTATTAGTAAAAATGTATCTTCTCTCCCCACTGAATTCCTCTTCACATGAAAGGAAGAAACAACAATTTAAAAAAGTATAAACACAGTCGGGCGGTGGTGGCGCACGCCTTTAATCCCAGCACTTGGGAGGCAGAGGCAGGCAGATTTCTGAATTCCAGGCCAGCCTGGTCTACA
>BDUI01000013.1:2019089-2032490 GCA_002335545.1 Apodemus speciosus
AAACACAGTGATGGAGTAAGAGAGTAAAAAGACTCTGGGACCAACAGACAAAAAGCTAGCCTGGGCTACAAAACAAAATAGGAATTTAGAGATCACATAAGGAGGACCCAAGAAGGTACCTGGAGGGCTCCAACAGGGTAGCTTAAGCAATGGATGGGGGGATATAAAGACTTCCCACAGCCACTCAACAGATAAGAGGATATGCTTCTCTGAATATTTTATATGAACACTCTAGAAAAGTAGGGCTGGCCTTCAAGCAAAGCCTCTGTGCCCAGCAAGCTATACCCAGACATCCAGGGCTCAGTCAAGATTCCACAGCTTCCTTCCTAAATACGAAACACCAGATTATTTGAGAACCACTTATGGCTTGAAGAGGGGTGAGAGTGGGGGGGGGGGGAGATCTCAATAGAAACAGATGATTAGAGATCAAATGAAACTTAAAATGACTCCATTATGTTCTGAGAGATTTGGGCAACCATTAACATTCCCATATCAAGAACAGGACTCTAGGAAAAAAGGTCAGAGTCCAGAAGTGTTGACAGAAATGAAAACTTTGGAAAGAAATAAATCATTTGCTCAAATGCCATAGGACAAAATCAAGAAAAGCTACCATAAGCTCCACAGAACAAATCCATGGGAAATAAAAGCACAAATATAAAACAGGACGTCCTTCTAGGAAGACAGCAAGGTAAGGTTAAGAAGCACTGGTGCAGGGAGGGCTAATGAAACTGTAGAAAAGGCAACTGTGGAGCTGCAGAGCCCGGGGCCATAAACTGAAGCGACTGGTCTGCAAACTCAGTACAATGGAGGAAACGCGCTAGAACAGGTCTGAGAGTCTGTTAGTGGACAGGGCTAGGCGTTTCTAATCAACAGCGATCCGAGCCGGGTGTGATGGCTCATGCAGCAGCCTTGGCACTGGCAGGAGGATCATAAACTTGATAGCTGCCTGAGAAACGTACAGATAAATAAATTAAAACAAAATAAAAAAAAGAATACCGAGGAATCAAAGGGACTCCCACTTTTTATTCACAGTGCTGGCTGCTGGAGGGCAGGGCGCAGTGGAACCTGCAGTCAGCAGGAAACTGCCTTCAGCCTGAGCCCTGGGAGAAGCCACAGGTATTCAAGGGTAGGAAAGGCAGAGGGATGCAGGATGCCCACTGTATGTGCTCCCGTCTCTGAAGGGTTTCTGAGAACTGTGTTCTGGGAATACACATCAGTGGTGACAGCACAGCAGTGGTGACAGCAGGCCTCAGCAGCTGCATGGCCAGACCAAGGTAGGAAGAAAGGGGTGACATGTGGGAGCTCAGTCAGAGTGCTTGCCACACAAGGGTTAAGACTTAGATTCCATCCCTAGCACCCACAAAACAACCAGGTACAGTTGGCACATGCCTATAAGCCTAGCACTGAGGAGGAGGGGACAATAGGTCTTAGGGCTTGTGTGGCCAGCCAGCTGGCTGAATTTGTGAGTTCAAGGTTCAGTGAGAGACCCTGTCTCAAACACTAAGGTGGAGAACTTAAAGAAGACAATCAGCACTGACCTCTGGCTCCCYGTGTATACAAACACGCACACACATACATGCATACACATACATGCTCAGATAGAGATAGCCTCTGGCTCCCCACCCCCCACATACATGTACACATACTTATTGAATGCACTGGGGAGAAAATGGGCAGGGAATAGATCCGAAAAAGAAGCAGCTAAATCACATCTTCCAACTGGAGAGCTGGCTCGTCGGTTAGGAATGTCACCTGCTCTTTCAGGGAACCTGAGTTTGCCTCCCAGCAGCACACAGTAGGTAGCTCCTGGCTGTCTATAACTCAGCTCTAGGGAAGCTGAAACTCTCTTCTGACCTTCACAGGCACCGGGCACGCATGTGTTGCACACAAACACCTGCAAGCAAAACACTCATACACAAAACAGAATTTTAAAAGACTTAGAAAACAAAAACAAACCGTCACTCAACTGTCACTAAACAACAAAACGGAGCATATAGATTATAGAAGCAAACGTAAGTTCTAACTTGCAAGGAGACACCAGTCCTCATATTGCTCATATCACTGTGGGTACTGGGGTCAATGATACAGAGCACTTGGAAGCTGGATGCCAAGACTGAGGAAGCTCTGCCCTACTACTTGACAGCAGGTGAGTGGAAGGGGACAAAGTGAAATCCATGGACCCGTGTTACAGTGCAAGGGAACCTGGCAGGAGTGCGGAGCCAGGGCAGTGGAGCTGCAAGAGTCACCCAGAGCTCCTGTTCACATCGTCCCGCACTGAGAACTGCTGGCAGGGCGGCAAGAGGGCTGGAGGGAACTGCAGAAAAGGGAAGAAGGGGTCTGAGAGCGGTCAGGCAGCACGGGCTCAGCACGTGCCAGACCCTAGGCTCTAACCCTGCACAGCAAACAAGAGCAAAGGCAGAGGCAGGCAGACAGACAGACAGACAGACAGACAGACAGACAGACAGCATGCACTGGGACTGACCCGCACAGCAAGCAAGGAAATTCACTACGGGGAATCCAGACTGAGAAGGAAGCACAACCAATGCCGTCCAGAGACTGTGATCTCTTATGTCCAAAAGTTTAGAGAATCCACAGAAAACCACCAGACCAATGAGTTCAGCATGAGTATCCGGGAAAGGATACATGATAAAGACACAAAGATTGCTTGTATTTCCATGTAGTAGCTATGAGAAAACCAAAATGAGCTTGAGAAGACACCTAAATAGTTATGTCAACACTAACAAAAGAAGGGACTGGTAAGGGGTGCTGCACCAGCCCGGAGCCCTGAGTTCAATCCCAGAATCACATCAAGGCGCAAGAGATCAGATTCCACAGGATTGTCTGCTGACCTCCACACACATCTACTCCATCATGGTCTTGTGTGTGTGTGTGTGTGTGTGTGTGTGTGTGCATACACACAAAAATATTTTAAAATTTTAACAGAATAAATATAAAGTTTATATGCTGTTAATAAGGTAATGTTCAGCCAAGTGATGTAGTGTACGCCTGTAATCCCCGTGCTTGGGAGGTAGAGTCAGGAGGACTAGCAATTCAAGGTCATCCTCGGCTACATATCAAGTTCAAGGCTAGCCTGGGCTCCCTGTGCTCCCTGTGCTCCCAAAACAGTTTGATCTATAGACTAAAAACAGAAGGAACCTCTTCAGGGACTGGTGAGCTGCTGATCCCAAGATTAAATTCAAATTACCTAGAAGAGCAGAAGAATCTAAAAAAGAAAATTTGAAGAGTCACATTTCCTAGTTCAAATATGCTACAAAGCTCCAGTAATCAAAGCACACAATGTGGTCCTGGCATAAGGCTAGTTAGTAACCTTTACATGGAAGGATAAAAAAAAAAAAATTAACAAATGCCTCAAAGAGAAGTAGGCGGCCACGAAAAAAAGAGTGAAGTCGGAGGTCAGTGGGACACTTACTAAGTTCAGTCCTGGGACCCGCATGGTGGCAGGAAAGAACTTTCATGTTATCTTCTGACCTCTGCACACACATAAATAAATGTAGGAATAAATTTTAAGAATAAAGTTGCATACCTTCTTGTACTAACAACAAATTAATGTCCAAAGAGTGATATACCCAGTGCAAGAGCAAAAGCTATGCATACCTAGCAGAAATAAACAAAGTGAAGTCTTTGTCTCAAGAAGAATAAAAAAGACAATGGAGCTGGGCTAGCGGCTTAGGAACAGCTTTCTCAGTGGTAGGCATTCCAGCCTTGTAGTTCCCATAGGACAGACACTCTGATGCATCTTTGTGATTGGTCTGTCTGTGTGGAGGGTAAAACTGAGGCCACAGAATGGCTGCCCAGATCATGCCCATTACCTGGAGAGGCTATCGAGAGCCTGGATGAAGTGGTCCGCCCCTGAGCTGTCCTTCTCGGGACTCTCCATTAGAGACATGGTGGCAAAGACAACATCGCTGGCCAGGAATTTGTGCTTGAACCCAAACTGAATGCTGAACGTCTGTACGCGCATGTCCTTCATCCTGCCCAGGGAGGGGGAGCCACACGCTTATCACTCTCAACTTGTACGCAAGCTTGTATGCCCAGACCAGACTTAAAGATACCGTAAGCTACTCACAGGTCTCCAAGAATGCTCACTGTGACCATCGTTTAGAGGATGAGGTAGGCCAAAACACCCACGCACGCAGGCCCTGAAGTCAACTGCCAACCTTGGCTGCCTGAGCAATGAATATTGCAGAGCCATCAGGCCTAGGGTAGGGCAAGGCTCTCATTTATGCCCTAATGTCAGCCTGCCAGGCAGGAGCAGGCAGGTACTGGGCTTCAGTGGCTCCTGAAGACCTGGGAGTAGAGGCTCCTGCCCCTGGCGCCTTATTTCTGAGTCCAGTCTATCCGTCTACATCACAGTCCCAGGATTTAAAGACCCTACACATGCCAGATGTGGCGGCACATACCTTTAATCTCAGTACTCAGGAATAAGAGGCAGGTGGACTTTCTGTGAGTTCAAGGCCGGCTAGCCTGGTCTACAAGGTCTACATAGTGAATTCTACCATTTCTACCATATCCAGGATCCTGTCTAAAAAAAAAAAAAAAAAAAAAAAAAAGACCCCAAACATGAGGAAGTGCATTTTAGTTTATCTTTTTATTATTTTCATGAACGTATTATGTGAATGCATGTGTCTATGCGTATGTGTGTCTGACCAAGCCAGAATAGTGTATAGGATCCTTGGAGATGGAGTGACAAGTAATTATGGGCCATGGAGCTGAGGGTCTGTCCTCTGGATGGGCAGTAAGCACTTTTCTTTTTAAATTAATTTATTCCTGTTTTATGTGCATTGGTGCTTTGCCTGCATGTACATTTGTGTGAGAGTCAGATCCCTTGGAACTGGAGTCACAGACAGTTGTGAGCTGCCATGTAGGTTCTGGGAATCGAACCCTGGTTCTCTGGAAGAGCAATCAGTGCTCTGAACTGCTGAGCCATCTTTCCAGTCCAAGAAAGTGCATTTTTTTTCCTGGTTTTTCAAGACAGGGTTTCCCTGTGTCCTGGAACTCACTCTGTACCCAGGCTGGCCTTGAACTCACAAAGACCCATCTGCCTTTGCTTCCCGAGTGCCGGGATTAAAGGCATGCGACATTACCACCCAGCAAGAAAGTGCATTTGTAACACAAAAAGAACTCAAGTTTCATTAAGTTGGGTTTGACTCAATCCCAGCAGCCTGTGTATCTTCGGGGCCAGGTCGTATCTTTGCATCAGTGCAGGTGGATGGTTACAGCGGAAGCCCCGTTTCTAAAAAGTGTAATCCATGCTGGGCGTGGTGGATGACACCTTTAATTACCAGCAGAGGCCAGCCTGGGCTATAGACTGAGGCTCCAGGATGGCCTGGATGACACAGAAACCCTGTCTTGGGAAAAAAAGGAAAAAAAAACCAGAAACATAATCCAGAGAAGCATTTACCCAAATTTGTTTGCAGATTCTTCAATGATCTCTCGCAGATTCTCCTTCAAGGCAACATCCATGGACTGAAATTTCTGTTTCACTTGCTTCAGGGGAAGCCTGGAGGGAGCAAGCTGTGTGAATGGGACGAGACACTGATAGCGCGGAGAGGCCAGCCATGGGCCTCTGCGCGCGCCCAACAGGGACGCCTCGACAGGCACACGCAGACACATGCTGGGACATGGAAGACTGTACTTCACGCCCAAGTAAGTCTCAACAGAGCGGGGGTGCTTTGCGCCAGCGGGGCGGACACAGGGTAGGTGGCTTCGGGCAACGCAGTCACTTACCCCATGTCTGCAAGGAACTCCTGGAGCCGCTTCTGCCCATGCACAGACCAGAGCTTGAACCTGGCTGCAGTGTAGCTGGTGTTGCACAGGCTTTCGTGGAGGGACCAGTGCTGGTACAGTACCAGGCAGAGGCTGGGCACAAGGTCAAGGAATGCATGTGGTGCCCACTGCCGACTGCTTACCTGGAGCTGACAGTGGTCTACAACCTTGGGTTGGTATGGACCCACACAGAATTCTAGGTGGACATCCCTGTTTGTGGACCTCTCTTTTTGTTGTCCCCTGCTTGGGGACAGCAGACCTCAGAGCTTTGACGCACACAGGGAGCAGCTGAAGTTAAACCGCTTTCTCCCTGACAGACTGAGTGCATAAATCCCGCAGAGCCCATGGTCCCACTGCAGGCCTCCTCTAGGATCAGACAGACTAGAGTCTTACTGATGCCCTGCCACGGCTCCACGGGACACTTGGTGCTTTTTGTCCCCATCGGTGCCCCTCCTTCCCAACTCCTAGGGCCCAGGGGCTGCAGCCCACTTTGTCAGCTTTCAGCAGCCTCCCGCATGACTCAGAAATCGATTGTTGCCAGCAAACAGACCACAGTCACACTGCTCATAGGACACGGGTGGCATGGTGACAGTGATGGAGCAGAAAGCGCCTGCTGAGCAACATGCTAACAGCAGCGAGTACTGCCTACACCCCAAGGTACTGAACTGCAAAGGTACTCATACTCGAAGGAGATCCGGGTGCAGTCCACAGAGAGCATGTTCTCCTCTGCTTCATTTCGGTGGTTATGCCGGGACACATGACGCTGCAGGATGCCAACGTCAGTCACGTATTTCATTCTGGAAGAAAGCATGGAGGGTGAAGCAGCTCCCTCCCCAGCTGTTCCTGAAGAAGGGCTGAGGAAGCGTGTTTAGGTATACACCAGCCAGCGAGAGTGACAAGGACGGGGCTGGGCAGGGCGCTCTCTGGCCAGGCTAGGCCCCATCGTTAGGTCCTGAGGTGCCTTTGGAGAGCAGCCCTGAGGAGACTGGCCATGTCTCTAGCCTGCACAGTCAGTTAGACCCTGTGACAATAATCCACATACAAAGTCCACTCTAGCACACATATTGCCAGCAAGAGCAGATGGGGTAGGCAGGCCTTGCTCCAGGTCCCAATGGGCCACCAACTGGGATGGTAACAAGAGGGTCTCACCTGAGGCCAAGAGCAGGACACATGTACTGCCATTTCTAGATTCTATGTCACCTACATGCCTGCTCTATGCCATCTTTTTAAATAATATATTTATTTTTTTGAAATGATTTGTGTCCGTGTGTGGGTGCCTGTGGAGATCAGAAGGTGCCAGAACCCGTAAGGCTGGAGTTCTAGGAGGTTGTAAGCTCTTATCTTAACACAGGTGCTGTGCTGAGGCCTCCAGAGAGCACAGGCACTCCTGCTCCCGAACCATCTCATCCACACCCCCATCCATCCTTAACGGAGAAGGGACTGAGGCCTGGCAAGGCTGGAGACTGGCTCAATGTGGCCACCCTGAGGGCCTAATCCACAGTGGGGCCTTCTGCCGTCGGCACAAGGACTGCAGTGAGAAGTGGGAGGCAGTGAGCAGGGACCCTCATGGGGGCCTCCTGAAGGGGGACAGAGCCTCAGGCCTGGTCTCTTCATCCTCTTACAAGTTCTGCTTGGTACCCACAAGAGGCTGAAGTACATCCCAAGGGAGACAATGAGAGACTGTGTTGCCTGTTCAAAGTTCTGCCTCCTTCCCAGTTCATAGAGTCCACAGAAGGGAGGCCTGCCACACTCACAGAGGGTCAGACTCTGCTCTTTACCAACCCTCTTGTAAGCCTCCTGTTTTGTGATCGAACTCATCCTCCCTGAAAGGACCCCAGGCCTTTTTCTTCTCCTTCCTTCCTTCCTTCCTTCCTTCCTGACATGCACCCACGTTTCCCACTAACCGCCAATGTGCATCAGCTACAACTCAGTACTGGCCTCTCAGCCACAGAATCAAGTCAAACCAAGCCCTTCCTGCTGCTGTTGGCGCCACCCAGTGGACCCAGGCCATCAGCAAAGGCAGAGCCTGGTACTAAGGCCAAGAGCCCAGGCAAGAGCCACCCCCTCCTCCTTCTCCGTAAGGCTTCTGATCGAGGCTGCTTCCCATGTCCTTGTGCAGACACAGGGACTGCCACATGCCCAGAGCACAGAGCTACTCTCAAATGGAGGCCATCACTTACTGAGTGATCTTGTCATGCACCCACTGGTCTGTCAGTCCAACAATGGCCCACCTGGAAGGAAAGCAGATGACGGGTCCAAGCTATAAGCTACCTGGAGCCAAGTAATTGATGGCCAGTCCAGGAGTGTCCTGTTAGCATGGCACCAAACCCACTGTGCCACCAATTTGTGATTATGATCTTGGGGTGCTTTTCTACTCTAATTTTGAAATGTTGACATTTTGAAATTGTGCCTTCCATCTTTAAACAAAGGGGAAATCTTAGGGAAGGTTTTCCCTGAGATACTGGTAGAAACACAAGGTCAGTCTTCCAGCTCTAGGTCAAAGTTTGGGTAGATATAAACTATACTTGGGTCAGAGAGAAGCCACCAATGTAAACAAGTGACCTAAGGGACCCACCACAAGTTAGACAAGAAGGCATAAGGGAATCCACCCAGTAAAAAAAATTATCCTATTAAAGGATATCCACCGCACACACCCGGACCAGGCCTCCATAATTCCTGTTAAGACTGGTCACTACTGGATCTAGCAGCAAACCAATTTAGCTTGAATACCAAAGCAACTAAGTATTTAGCATTAACTAACCTGGCTGGGGGCAGCTGCTTGTCAAGTGGCCAAGTAACAGCTGTATTGTATAGGAATAAGAGCTGGGAGTGGGTGGGGCCAAAAGATCGGCATTTACACCTGCAGAATGGCAGGGCACCCTTGGGTTTAGAGGTATAAAGTCCTAGCCTGTCCTGACTCTGCAGATCAATAACTATCACTGTGGTGATCAGACCTGAAGGACCTTGGTATACTGCTTGCAGAGAAAACAAGGACCACAAACAAGGGCCAAGGAGGCAGAGCCAGGCCAGAATTACATGCTCCTCACCTATAAAGACCAGATCCCGTTTCAAAATCAATCAAGTTGACAGTGACTGGGAGGCTCACTGGTCTGTGTGCTCAAGGTCCTGGTTACAGTATAACAGAGAAATTACAGAAAGGGACAATTCGGAGTTGGATCGTACCAGTGCAAGGGCTGCAAGAGTGCTTACCAAGGACGATTTCACTCAAACCTGCACTTCCCGTACTTGCAGGGCATAAGGCTAAGCAAGCATCAGGGGTGCAGAGACAGGAGCTGACCTGGAGCCCCACTTCCTAGGTGAGGTTGTATGACCTCCCTGCCCCAGCCTCATACTTAACCCTTGGAAGACTAGGCTTTTAAGTCATCCCAGAGAGGGGCTGCACCTAACATTCCTCATGGAAGCACTGGACTGTGCATGTGACATTGACCTTAGCTGGTGGCAGGGCTCCCAACATGGCTTAGCAGGATTTCCAGGTGTGCGTGCATGTGTGTATGTGTGTGTATGTGCGTGTGCTACATACCATAGCATGTCATTCAGGTCCTTGGACATCATCCAAGCCAGGTCAAACATCACCATGGCTGACTGCAAGGAAAAGAGAAAAGCCTGAAGCCAAAAGCAACTGAGTTCACAGAAGGGGCCATACAGTGGGGACAGTTCCAGGCCAAGGAGCCCAGTGAAGCCCTGCTCATCAGGGTATTCAGGCTACTTTTCAGCATAAAAGGTTGCCATCAGAGTGAGGGAAAGATGACAGACGCCAGCATTCATCTCTGCGATCTGATGTCATTTGTATCTGTGTTTAATCATGTAGCAAGTGAAGAATGGAAACCAGGGCCACCCAGTGGGAAGCCCAGGCAGCACTGTGCGCAGGGACCGCTGCGCATCGCAGGTGATGCTCAAGGCTGCGGTGGAAACAGGTCAGGAGGCTCTGTTGTCTGACTGTCCACCCTGGATTCCCATTCTTCCTGCACGGACGCAGCCTCAGTCATCTCTAGGAAGCCAGATGAGGGAGGGCTCTGGTTCTGGTCACCTGGATAGAGTGGGAGGGGCTTCTGGACTCCCTGTGAGGGTCTTTCCAACAGGGCTGTTGAAGGATAGAAGAGGTGAGCAACCTGAATGGAGGGTCTGAGCTGGGTGAGAGACTGAAGACAGTGGATGTCTGACCAGCAGACTTAGCATGAGATGCTGGTTTCCTCCAGGGAGAAATTTCCAAGGGATCTGGAGAAAGTCAGGTATCATTTCTGAGAGAGCATTAGTTCCTTCCACTGCAAGGGCTGAGCAGAGAGCCAAAGGATGGCAAACCTTGAATTATAAATGAGACACAGGAAATATGATGCCAAGAGTCCAAGATCTAGGGGCCAAAGCTGAAGACAACAGCGTTTTTACTGAAAAAAACCTGATTTGTACTGAGCATACATCACATTTGCATTATCATAAAGTAATCAGGCAGAAATCCTACATCAAATTAACTGTTAAGAACCATCTATCTTCTACAGCCACTGAAGCCCCTAACTTCTGGTCAGTGCTAACAGAGCTTATCAACAGGCTTCTTTCTACACTAAATCCATTTCAAGAATCACATGTGCTACTGGAATCCCAGCTTAATCTTCTTCACAGAGATTAATACATATTTATTTATTTGTTTATTTAGAGTGTGTCATGTAGCCCTGAATGGCCTCAAACTTGCTAGGTAGACCAGTCAGGCCTTGAACTCAGAGATCTTCCTGCTTCTGCCTCCCAAGTGCTGGGATTAAAGGTGTGTGCTACTGTGCTGGCTAGTTTTATGTCAGCTTGACACAAGCTGAAGTCATCTGAGAGGAAGGAACCTCGATTGAGAAAATGCCTCCATAAGCTTAGGTTTTAAGCAAGCCTGTAGGACATTTTCTTAATTAGTGAGCGATGGGGGACGGCCCCGCCCACTGTGGGTGGTGCCATCTCTGGTCCAGCAGTCCTGAGCTTAATGAGAAAGTGGGTTGAGCAGACCAGCAGGAGGCAGCATCCCTCACGTCCACGCCCCAGCCCTTCCACACCAACTTTACTCAGTGATGGACGACTGCCTGGAAGGGGAAGCTGGAGATAAACCCTTTCCTCCCCACGATGCTTTGGTCATGGTGTCATCACAGCATCAGTGATCCCAGCCAAAACAGCCACCACACCCAGCTTAATCAGTATTTTTAAAAATTTGGTTTATTTTATGCGTGAGCGCTTTGCCTGAATGTGTCTGTGCATCATGTATGTACCCGGTACCCACAGAGGTCAGAGGGAAAGGGTCACTACTCTGTCACCAGATACTCATAGCCACGAACGGATACGAGCTGGGATGTAGGTGCTGGGAACCAAATCTGCCTTCTCTGTGAGCACTTGCTGTTCTTGACTGCCGAGCCATCCTCACAGCTCCATTACTCTGTCTTTGACGATAACAAAAGGATACACAGCCTGAGGGGCTGCCCTAACCATTGCCTTGACCTAACAGTGCAGAGACAAGACAAGACAAGACAAGCAGCATTCAACACGTGCCTAACGTTCTAGCTTAGCTGCCCACTACACCGTGGACCGTATGTCTGGTTTCTCTGGATCTCCTGGCTGACCAGATCCTTTAGACCACTATGGTTGTGAAGCACAGAGAGGCTCAAATGTGAAGTACATAGAACAACTCTGTCTCTCTCTGAGACAGGGTTTCTCTGTGTAGCCCTGGCTGTCAGGGAACTCACTCTAAAGAACAGGCTGGCCTCAAACTCAAGAGCTCCTCTCCCTCTGCCTTCCAGGTCCTGGGACTAAAGTTGTGTGCCACCATGCCCGGCTTTAGTTTATGGAATAAAGGTTAGCTTGATTGGGGGGGGGGSGGGGGGCGTGGCTTATGGTAATCACTTTCCTGTGTATCTGAGTCCTAGGTCTGACCCCAGTGCTACAAAACCAAAAGGCAAAATGCAAGAAGCTGTTGTTTTGTTTTTGTTTTTAACAAGGGGTGGGGAATGATTTATTCTAGATTAGATTACAATTTCAGTCACCACCAAGGCATGGCAAAGAACAGCTCATGTCAAGATAGCCAGGAAGCAGAAAGAGTCCCATTACCATCTTAAATTTATCCTGGCAGGTACAACGATGTGTAAATATATTCCCAGCTATTTAGGAGGAGGCAGGAGGATCACTTGAAGCCAGGAGCTCAGCGCTAGGCAGGGCTGTATAAAAAGTCCTCTTCTCACAAAATTGATTTCTACTGAATGGGTATTACTTTTGTACCACCATAAAGTAAGAAAATGAAACCACGAGGCAAACTGGAGCACACTGGGAAGCAAGCGCTCTGCTCAGTTTCCAGAGGAGTGAGGGGAACAGCACGGAGAGGCTGTCTCCCCCGCCCAAAGGCGACTCATGAGCACCAGGCTTTTCTGGCTGTAAAGCCTTTGCTCTCTTTTGTTCTCAGACACTGATTCCTCCAGTCAGATCTGTTCATACTTACCGATGTCCCATAATATTCATACTGCTCGTAGTCGAAGAGGATGTCTTTCCTGTAACAACACAAAATGGTATCTTTGACTGAAAGCAGTAGGATAGGAAAGCGAACTTTTCGAAAAAGGCTAAAAACTTTAGTTTCAGAAAGAAAAAAAGCAAATGATGTCAGGGCACCAATTGTTTGTTCACTTGCTGAGTCTTTAGCAGAGTGTACATGCACAGCTTAGGCAGGCCTGGTCTCAGAACCTCGTTTCTGAGAAATTACCTCAAAGCAATTAAAAAGAACAATAATCAGTCAGGAGACTGAGACAGGATGTTTGAGTAGTTGAAGGCCAGTCTGGGTTATACAGTAAGGCAATGTCTCTAAATAAAATAATAAACAAACAAACAAACAAATAAATGAATAAAAAGGGCGAGGAGATGGCTCAACTGATTAAAAAATACTTACTATGCAGTATGATGAACTGAGTTTGGATGCCCGGTGTCCACATAAAAGGCTAGATGTTGTGTGGACTGGGGTTAGGAGGGGAAGGTGATGCTCAGAGCTCATGGCCCAGGCAGTCTAGTCAAAGCGATGAGCTCCAAACTCAAGTGAGAGACCTTGCCTCCAAAGAACAAAGTGGAGAGCAATCAAGAGAAGCACTGGAGGCTGCCCACACGCACGCACCCACGCCACAAGCACACACCCACACCACATGTACACACCCACACTACACGCACACACCCACGCCACGCGTGCACACCCATGCCACACATACACACCCACACCACATGTGCACACCCATGCCACACATACATACCCACGCCACAAGCACACACCCATGTCATGTGTGCACACCCACGCGCACACACTCACACCACATGTGCACACCCATGCCACACATACACACCCATACCACACGTATATACCCACACCACACCAAGCAGAAATTAAAACATCCTTTAAAAAGAAATAGAAAGGGAGTACAAGTCTTTTCCTTTTTCTTCAGTATTATGGATTGAGCCCAGAGGGTTGTATTCATATATGGAAACATCACACTAGACCCCATTAATATGTACAATTAATGTGTTAATAAAAAAAACAAAGACTGAAACAAAAACAAATACTAAGCTTTTTCTGTTTTTTTTTTGTTTGTTTGTTTGTTT
>BDUI01000013.1:2032742-2046558 GCA_002335545.1 Apodemus speciosus
GGCTGTCCTGGAACTCACTCTGTAGACCAGGCTGGCCTCGAACTCAGAAATCCTGCCTGCCTCTGCCTCCCAAGTGCTGGGATTACAGGCCTGCACCGCCACGCCCGGCCTTGATTTCTGAGTTAGGCAGGGTGTGACTAGGTGGCCTTAGCTGGCCTGGGGCTTGGCGGAGAACCCCCTTCCTCTGCCCTTCAAGAGCTGTGATTAAATAAGTATGCCACCACACCTAGCTTTAAACACTGAGCAGTTTCTAAAAGACTGTTCAAAAGTACAAAAATCTGTGACCTGAGGATGGGTTCCGGCAGTAGATTGCTAGCTCAGGACCACATAATTTGGGGGTGGCAGCGTACACCTATAATCTCCTACAATCCCAATAGAAGCAGGAGGACCAAAAGTTCAAGGTCATCCTTGGCTACACAGCAAGTTTGAAGCCAGCCTGGGCTACATAAGACCCTTGTCTCAAAAGCCAACAAGCCAACAATGAACTCAGAAGTATAAAACTGATCGCAGCCAGAACTAGTGGCTCCCACTTCTACTGTCAGCGCTTGGGAAGCTGCAAGCACGTCGAGTGAAGATGAGCCTGGGGTATTCGCTGAGACCTTGTACCAACTATTTTTAAGTAGAAAAATGCAGAATTAGGTTATAGTTTGATAATGTAAAATATGCACAAATATTCAGAGAGAATTCAGAATATTTTAGAAACTAATTACAAAAGAAACTTAAACTCAGAACCGCTTAGCTTCACTTCTGCCTTACACTTCTAGAAGTGGCCTGACACTGTCTTTTTATGACGTGTAGTCTTCTTTCTCATGGTGGGCGAATCCCTCAGTGGGACCACAAAGGATGGCGCTGAGGTCGTTGGTCCGTTAGTAAGCAACGCCTGCGGTGCCCAATTTCAAACACACGGCTACCTGTGTACTTCAAGCTGGAATAACCATTCTAGCAATTTCATTTCAAAGCACCTCAGTTTTTTTTACACACGCAATAATAGAAATTATGATAACTTAGTTTCTGTTCATATTTCTTTCTATGAAAATTTTATACAATCACCAGGTTTCTGTTATTTTATTTTTAAAAAAGATCATAAACGAAAGTATCCAGATTTGAAAAACAAATCTGGGTAAAGGCCTCATTGCTAACGGAAGAGCCTGGATTTGGGAGACTATTGGACTGTCCTATATAACTAGGAAGCCAAGGACAATACATGGGGTGATTCAAGGAGAATGTGGCATTCAGAAAGGGCTAGAGGCGCGAGGCTAAGAGACAAAGTCTGGGCTCTTGTACCACAGAGCCACGTGGGCAGACTCACCTCCGGGCCTCCCACTCCCTGCGTTGCCTCCTCTTCCTGTTTCGCTCCACTATCTCCTGAAACGGTGACAAACAAAAGAAAACTGTGATGGTTTACTGAGAATGGCTCCATAAGCTCATGTTTGAATCCCAGTTGGTGGAACTGCTTGGGAAGGGTTGGGGGGTGTGGCCTGGTGAGGTGTGTCACTGGGGGTGGGCTCTGAGGTTTCAGAAGTGTGCTCTTTCTGCCTCCTACTTACAGTTAAGGATGTAAGCTCTTAGCTTCTGCTCCAGTGTCATGCCTGCTTGATGTGGTGCTTCCTGCCATGACAGCAACCACGAGCTCTAAATTAAATGTTTCCTTTCTCATGGTGCTTAGTCACAACAATAGAAAAGAATCTAAGACAAAAGGTTAAGCCTGATAAAGCACTGGTTTGGAAGAAACCCCTAGGTACAGACCCCTGAGGAGAACGTGGGCTTTGTCCACGCTCCAAGCACAGCCTGTACTTGGGAAGCTGAATAGCTGAGACTGGTTCTTTTGGCCTCCAGAGCTTGGCCGGTACCATCCAAATACAGAAGTGCACAGGCTTTCCTGGCATGTGCTCCACAGTGTACTCAGCATCTGGTCACTTTGCCTATCCAGCAGTCAAAGTCCATGTCTGCCACCAGGATAACAAGAGCTGTGTTTCTTCCTCTCGAGTGTGCCAGCAACGATTCTAACTTCTTAGGTACAAAGGCATGGTGCTGTGTTGATTCTACAGTCTATGTCCACAATGCTTCTTTCAGGAAGATGGTGCTAAGATATATATCCCCAGTGTCTGCTGGACATATTTAAACTCGTATATACTATAGAAACTAAGTAAGAATGTAAATGGCAGGAGCAAAGGCACGGCAGTTAGAGATCTGTACACAGCCTGCTTTTCTTTCTTGGCTCACCCAGACTTGAAACCCATGAAGCTGCCAATCTGGGAACACCAACAGACGGAGAACAAAGACCCCAACAAAAGCTGCACTATCAGTCTGGCCAGAGCTACACAGCAAGATTTTGACTCAAAAAGAACAAACAAACAAGCCAAAACCAAAATCCCCCATAAAATGCTAAAGGAAGCTCACACAGAATAGACTCAAACTTGTGAGCACTAAAGCAAATAAAAAAGTTAGTAGTAACAGATAAGAACAAGACACAGGAACACTAGAGGAACAGCCACCATCTACTTGCTATTCTTTAGCTAGTGGAAGCCCATTTTGGTCAGATCCCTTCTATTGATCAATTTTAGTTTGCGCACGCGCGCGCGCACGCGCAGCCTTCCCTAGAGTGTTTACATAGCACTAGACAAGGGATCACACACACAGTACCTTTCTATTAACTAGAATGAGCAATACTGTGGGGAAAGTGGGTCTGCCCCTGCCTGCTCCTACTACCACAAACAGGATTTCTCGTAGCCCTGGATATCCTAGAATTCGATCTGTAGATCAAAGTGGACTTGAACTCAGAGGTCTGCCTGACTCTGCCACCAGAGTTCTGGGATTAAAGGCATATGCTACCAGATGGGTTTTTCTTTTTTGAACGTTTGCTAGTTATTTTTACATCGAGATAAACTGACCTAAATTTCATTTCCTTTGCCGAGATCCTCCTCTATAGATAAAACACAACCCAAATAACTCCAGAAATCTGCCAGAGGCCACAAAGCTATGGGGGTAGAAGCCAGAGTCTGTCCTTACACAAACTGCTCCGCTTCCCACTGCCTGGTACGCGCAGCTCAGCCCAGGCCCAGAATGGCACTGCTGGCTCACACACCCCTGTCCTAACTCTGCTTCTCCCAGACCCACACTCACCTCTTCCAACCGTGTGCGCTTCTCTGAAGGCTCTGACCCATCACCATCGCTGTCTGAAAGATCTTCATCCTCTGCTTCATCTCTAAAGATATCATCATAGGCAGGAACTTCAAGGTCATCCTCTTGTTTAATAAGCAATTTGATCTGTTATAAAACAAAGCCAACTCAGCTTTTCTTCTCTCCTCGCCAGAAAACCATTCATCATGTTGCTTCTGTAGAATCTTACGTTTCCTTAACCAGCTGCTCCCAAGTTTTCTGTACACACAATAGCAGAGCTCTGGCTGCTCAGTACCATTCAGTAAGGCACTCGAGCTGTCCCACATGGTGTTATTAAATTATGAAACTACGTTTTGAAAAGCATTTACCACCTACTTTAAGTCTGGGCAACATTTTTCTTTCTTTTTAAATTTGTTAATTTTTATTATATGGGCATTGGTGTTTTGCCTGTGTGAGGGTTTCAGATCCCATAGAACTAGACTTACAGTTAGAAGCTGCCATGTGGGTACTGGGAATTGAGCCCCGGTCCACTCAGCCATCTCTCCAGACCCCCAACATTTCTTTTTTATGCTATCCATTAAAACTAAAAAGTCCCACTAGCTGGCTTTTGATAAAGGATATGAATACATTGTTATGGTTGGATATTTTATATGGCTTATACCCCAAAAGGTCTACCACCCCTGAAGCTGCTGCCTGTGTAGGGTATTGAGGGGGTGGAGCCATTAAGAAGTGGGCCTGGCAAGTATTAGGTCAGCCAGGGCGCTCCCCTTACTGATGGAGTAACAGCGTCACTCAGAAGTGTCAGGCCTCTTGGAGGCTTAGTTCCCATGTGCAGCATGGTTATAAAACTTCATCAGCTCGCTCTGCTATTCCTGTCTCACCATGGACATTTCCTCACTATCCTGTACACTCCCTATTGGGAAACCACTCACCACTGGGGTCTTACCGAGCAGAGCAGATGTGTGCACCATGTGTCTTGAATATCCAGGACAGTAAGCTAAATATAGCTTTTATCTATAAGGTACCCAGTCTCAGATAATTTCTTATAGAGACACAAAATGGATCAAGACAGATGTGAACCCCCTAAGCCAATACACTTTTTGTCCTTAATAGCAATTCCTGACTGATTTCTTTTCAAGAGGTTCATTCCTTCTATGAGGATCTCAGAGTCTGAAGCCTTGTGGAAAGAGACCAGATCACCGAATGCTTAGACAGCTGGTCTGTGCTACATTTAATGCTTTGAGGTTCAGAATAAGTATACTAGAGCCATCTTAGGCTGAACCGTTCTGACCCTCCACCTTCCAAATGATGCACATTCCACAAATGCATTGTGTACATGCCCATGAGCTGGGTAAAAGAAGCCCCTTGTACGGAAGGTGCCCCTGGCTGGAGAAGCGGGAAGCAAACTTTGCAAAGATCTGTGCAATTCTGTCACAGCATAAAAAGGTACAGACTGACTGAAGGGGGAGCACACAGAAGGGCTGGTACCTGAGCGTCATTGTACACGTTGACAACATTTACTGGCCTGTGGGTATCGCACACAAAAAACACACTGTCTTCATCAGGCTGAAGGATGTCCAACAGGTCCACATTGGCTCCACAGTTTATGAGGATGAAGTAGGAGAACTGAAAAAGAGGAGGAGGCACTGGAAGGAGACGCCGCAGCAAGGAGGCCCCGTCCTCCCTCAGCACTGCCAGTCCCTGTGCTCCTCTGCTGAGCACACTGTGGCGAGGCCCAGGAGGAATGCTAAGTGGCTTGAAAACTGCCCACAGCTGGCTTGGTTATTGCCTTTCCATGATGACACTTCTTGCTTCCTGAAGACCATGCTCCACAAACACAAGACTCGGACACAAATAGCTAATGATGAACAGGAGGAAGACTTCAAACACACGCCAGTCTTGCTGAACTTTGCTCAACTATGCTGTACTCTTCGACTTGAGCAGAGTGTGGGTGAGGTTTGCAGTAAATCTTGGGCAGCCTCACCTGTGGCCTCCTAAATTAAGTCCTTCATCAAACTATCACTACAGCAAAAACCTTTCCTTGGTAACACCAAATCACCTGGCTATGTGCTCACACCTGTAATGTCACACTTTGATACAGGAAGGAGGATTGTTTAGGAGTTCAGGGTCAGCCTGGGCTAGCAGATAAGATCTTGTCTCACAATATTGGAGGAAAAACTTGACGACTAAGTACTTCAAATTACAAATAAATCTCTTCCAAGTCATCCTAGAAGTGGCTAGGGACTCCAAAGACACTTTGACATGCCTACCTACCTACAGGGCCTTAATAACCCAGTTCTCATCTGGTCCCAGGTAGAGGGAAGGAGTCTTGGTTCTACCATTTAATTCCAAAGTGAAAAAAATGTGTTTGATAACTGGAACGCATTCTCTAGAGGAGGTAACACGCAGCAGTGTATCCTAGTAAAGGAAGTGAGGTCAGGACTCAACCCCAAGCAAAGAGCAAGCATGAACTGACCCAGCCTGCACTCCTCAGCACCCCGCCCCCGTGCACACACGTAGGAGATGTGCGGCTCGGGTCTTCATGTGGATTCCCAACAACTGGAGTGGGGGCTGTCCCTAGATTCCCTTCCCCTAACTGGGCTGCCTTGTCTGGAGACACACCTAATCCTGCAGTGACTTGATGTCCAGGAGTGGGGCTCCCCTTAACAGAGAAGGGGGAACAGGAAGAGGAGCTATGGGGGGCACTGGGAGGAGGGGGACTGATATGGGAATGTAAATAAACAAATGGAAACAACAAGTGAGGTTAGAGTAGGTGCTGTCCACATCTAAGCCGTTTTTATTTTTGAGACAGGATCTTGTTCTGTAGGCCAGGCTGGCCTCAGTTCAGATGTGCCTCAAATTGTTGATTCCTTGGCAAACATTGATTCTACCACCATTGTTTCAAGCATAATGAAACAGATAGTTCAAAAACACACTTATCCTACTTTAGAACTAGACGAATCTAAGTATTAGGAAACGGCAACTGAGTAGAGCGGCCTAATTATTCTAAAATTCGTTAGTTCATACTTGCTCTTTATGTTCAAGAAATGCAGTTTCAAGTTCTTGCCACCCAGAAACTGGAACCAGCGTATACTGTACGTGGTCGCACTGAAACAGGGCCTGGAGAGAGAGCACACACAGTCAGAAACCCCTCACTTAAGATACCTTACCTGGAAGTGCCAGAGGCAAAGATCTATGTAATATGCGGTTTGGTAAAAGATTAGTAGGAAAAGCTAGTAAGCGGCAAGGCTCTGAGCGAGTGTTTAATCTGAATCTGTACAATGCTGATTTGTACAATTTGACAAAGTAAAACATTAAGGAAAAAAACTAATTTTAATATAGGAGTTCTGAAAAATTCCTGATCCCAGCGCATAGTAAAAAACACACGATTGTCAAAGTCCAAATTAATAATCTTCTCTAATTGACTAGGGGCTCCTGTATTTCCAGCACTCGCTAGGCTACCACTCGCTGCTGTGACTCCCCCTCCCACAAATTCCATCCTTGAGAGGTCATTTACAAGTTCAAAGATTTCGGAAGTGAAGCCATTTTCACTTGGGTTATCGTAAAAACCACTGATTATTTGTCTCTTCCTTTGCACTGTACTTCTCTAGTCCCAGTACAGGTCAGAGAGGAGCCTTTGTGCTCTCAACTCGTCTGCTCCTTCTGGTGCCGCCCCTTCTGCGCCCCACCTCCTGCTGGGGCCAACCTTCCTCTGTCACCTCTCGCCCCTGTCCCAGCTTCCTAAGGCATTCAAATTCAAAGCTCACCTGAAGGATCTTGCAAGCACACAGGGCATCCACGTCCGAGGCCACAAAGAGAAGGACCCTCTGTAGAAGCAAAGGCGGACAGATGAGTTGAACCAGGGACGCCAAACTCTGTGGTAACTCTCTGACCTCCCGACCCATCCACGGACACTCGCCCTCATCCTTCCCCTCATATCTGGATCAGGATCGTGGAATGAGAGTCACCTGGTTGTGGACCAGCTCGTAGAACTCCTTGCGGAAATCGGTCACGAACATAGCCACAGCGGCCGGATACCTAGAGCGGGCGCTAAGACACCGACAGCCCGGGAGGTCCTCAAGACTCGCGCCAAATCAAGGCTCTTCCGATTGGTCCACGCTAGCAGCCAATAGTTCTTAGCCTTTCCTCCTTTCTGATTGGGTCCTACAGCCAATACTGCTCTGCTATTCGCTGCTGGATAAGACCCACCCCCCCTACCCCACCCCCGAAAAGAAGCGTCGGCTTTACTCAGGCTGCGAACCTTGTTGCTAGTGTTGACGCTAACTTCCAGTTACCCCAAACCCCATATGCTTAGCGGACATCTTTACTTCGGGAAAGAATGTCTACTATTTGACCCTGGAATACTCAGAAAAAAATATACCCTTAGGCATAAAGTAAATTCAGTCACACATTCTTTGAAGGCGGCAACTACGATTTCTATACATTGCTCATCGAATTGAAGTGAGCTATAGATTGCTTCTGCCCGAATCAATGATGGCGGGGCCAACGCCGGAAACTCCGTCTGCATTCTGGGTATTGTAGTTAGTAACGAGAACGACTCCTACCAAGTTGTTCGGGAGTACTATCTAAACATTATAAATAATCGCAGTCCTGTGAAATCTGTTATCAAGTTTTTTAATGTTTAATTTAAATAATTTTCAAACCTTAAGCCTTTCTATGACTTTCTTACCGCCGCTGACTCCAGGCCTCCGTACCCCACCCCTTGAGGTCTCCCGTCACTTCCGGCAAGCCTCTCGCGGGTTCTGGGTTTTGGGAGCGGTGGCTTCGGCTGCGAAGAGGGAGCTCTGGGTTTCTATTGTAAGGTTCAGGAAAAGAAGCGGCATCACCAAACGCTGTCAGTCATGGTAAGCTGGCCGGGGATCGCGAGCCGGGTGATGCCAGAGCTGCCCCTGGAGCTCGGCGGGGAGGGCCCGGACCTGGTGGCGGAGGTGCCGAGTCACCCGGGCCTGCGCCGGGCCCGCTCCACTGCCCCGAGCGCTGCTGTCCCAAGTGGGATCCATAATTACGCGCTGCCTCTTTTCTTCTGAAGCTTGACCGAGTCATGACTCGTATGCCTTTCGGCGGAACTGCAGCCCCCGAGAAAGGAACCTGCTACTTTATGTCGGCAGTTCTCTTAAGTGCTCGCCATGCAACAGGTTCCCATGAACTCGAAGTTAACTGGAGAGCTCTTGGGGAGTGGCGCAAGGGAGGAGAATCCGAAGGACGTTAGGCTCTGCCAAAGTTCCTGACCTTCTATTTAGTAGAGATCATGTATTAGGATGTATGCCACGTTGTGTTCATCACGTTAGGATAACAACAATAGGTTATATTTGGGGCGCTTTTTTTTCTATCAACGTATACTTATTTAATTCCTGCATTCCCCATGGAACATAGGTAGTTATTGTACTACCTATATCGATAGAACTAAAACTTAGAGAGGTAGTCCTCACGAAAGTGAGGCACAGATTGGAAGCCAAGCCCGTCTGACTGCAGTGATGGTTCATCACAACACTGTATATAGTGTTGACTCCATGTCATTTGTTTGCTAAAAACAAGAAGCGGTTATTAGATTTTTATCGTGTCACTGTTAAATCAATATCTGAGTTCATTTATGTAACCGTCACTAACTGCTTGATGTGTTAGGCTTTAAAGGAAGTAAACATGGATGGTAGAAGCAGTGAAGGAGGAGCAGATAGATGGTCATGTTCATGGTTGGCTGAGTTGGAAGGGTACTGTTAGGGGTGCTGCGGACTTTGTGTGTGTTGTTTGCGTTTCAGAGAGAAGCAGTCCAGCCTTGATCTTGAGAATGGGGAATAGTAGCAGGAAGGTGGTAGGGGAGGACCTGGGTTTTGTTTTGTTTTTGTTTTTGTTTTGTTTTTTTTAAGATTTATTTATTATATGTAAATACACTGTAGCTGTTTGTTTTTGTTTTTTTGTGGTTTTTTTTTTTTGGTTTTTGTTTTTTTTTTTTTTTTTTGGTTTTTTGGATTTGGTTTTTTCGAGACGGGGTTTCTCTGTATAGTCCTGACTGTCCTGGCACTCACTCTGTAGACCAGGCTGGCCTCGAACTCAGAAATCCGCCTGGCTCTGCCTCCCAGAGTGCTGGGAACTGTTTTCAGACACTCCAGAAGAGGGAGTCAGATCTCATTACTGATGGCTGTGAGCCACCATATGGTTGCTGGGACCTTCAGAAGAGCAGTCTGTGCTCTTAACCGCTGAGCCATCTCTCCAGCCCCCAAGGCCTGGTTTTATATTTAGTAAAGCTGTACTGTCTATAGATAATGGAAACTGGTCCTGGGATGAGTCTGGGGGAGACACAAAGAATTTGAGGTTCACTGGCAGTCAGAACATTCTGGTTACTTGAGATTTTAGTTTATTGTGTTCTTTGGCCACATTTATAAGCACTGATGATTTGCTATGTTTAGTACTTGGCGTAAAGAGACATACCTTTGAGCTGGATCCAGTGGCCGAGATTTGTCCTCATCATGTGAGAAGCTAAGCCACGGTCACTGGGACTCAGGACTTGACGGCCGGCCTCTTCTTTTTAAAGTGTCTTTGTTTTAATAATAATACCATTTCTTTCTTTCTTCTAGTTTTCTTTCAACATGTTTGACCACCCGATTCCCCGGGTCTTCCAGAACCGCTTCTCCACGCAGTATCGCTGCTTCTCCGTGTCCATGCTAGCAGGGCCTAATGACAGGTCAGATGTGGAGAAAGGAGGGAAGAGTATGTGCCTGTTTTTATTTTGAATAGTAACCTTTCCTGCCCTAAACTCTATGAGCCCTGTAGCCTTTATAGCCCTTATTTTGCATGTGGGCACCAGACACTAACATTGTAGTAAAATGTCGCTGTCCTAAGGCGTGGGTGGTGGGAGTGGGTGCTGATTGTGTTTGTTGACTAAGTGCCCTTCAGAGCACAACAGTGAATTACTTCAAGTAAGATTCTTTATGAAATGTCATCGTGAAATTCTGGCTACCCCAAAACCTCTATTTAAAGCTTTTAAAAGATGCCTCAGAAAGTATACATCTTGACTTCGTCTGTCTTTTTGTTTTTATTTACTTAATATTCCTGAAATATTCTTTTCACAGTAATTATGCCACCCTCAGCCCTCGATCAACTCAGTAAGTACTTTCTAAATGACTCAACAGTTTGGGACATATAAGTACAGAGGCCAGAAATGGGCATGGGCTTTTCCTTGTAGTCAGATCCAGGTGGCATTTGTCAGGATGTGGTTACAATCCTCTTTGGAGGGTGTGCTGTCCTAGGACCAGGGACAAGTGCCTTAGATGGGGAAGCAGGCTTGTGCTCTGCACTGCAAGGGCTATGAGCACCACGCACCCCTGCCCCTTCCCCATTGCCTGACTTGTCTCAAGAACTTGTCTAGATACAAAGGAGCAGCATGTTGAATAGTGCCTGAATAGTTCATACTGTGGTATAGGCTCGCTAGCTTGTCTCCTAAAGGAAAAAAAAATGATTGATCTACAAGAGTACCCTGCGAAGCAGATCTTCACCCCCTCTCCAGAGCTCTCCTGAGCTCCAAGCCTGGGTTTTCCACTTCCAACGTGACATTGTATCCTGAGGAAACCAAAGGTGGAGCTACTACTTTCTCTTCCTGTGCCAGATAAAGCCATTGTGAGAAAAGCCCCGTGCGTCCTTTCTCGAATTATGGACAGCCCTAATTGTGGATGTCCTCTTTGCTTTGGAAACTTGAAGATGTCCCCATATTGAATTCATCCTGTGGAGACTGGTTATGGAGATGTAGTGGTGACTTGCAGAGAATAGATGCTGCTTTGCTGTGTTTGGGCTTTGAGCAGCTACTGGCTTAGCTTCTCTGGATCTTGGCATCTCTATTAACCAGGGGCACCGTCAGTACCATTCATTGGAGCTGTGCTGATAGTTCTAGTTCTAAGCAGGGAGGTGGCCTATAACCAGCTCTCGGTGAGACAGTGTCCAGTGGAGGCGTCTCCTTAGGCTGCAGGTAGAGTAGAACCATGGGGTTCACAATAGGCTGCCATTACAAAGACAGCATGGCTCCTTGGTCTTGCTTTTGGGGTGAGCTGACCAAGGAGCCCAGGTGTGTCCCTTAGCGAAGTATCCCGGAAGGTACTTTGGAACCTTCCAATCAGTGGGATTTAGACCAAATTAGAGCAACATTCAGACCTTCCTTTGTTTGCTCTTGCTGTACTAAAGGACTCAGGCCTGCTAGTTGAATGCTGATTCACTGAGTTATTCAATAGTTATTCACTCAGCCCTTTAAAGCCCTTTTTCTTCCTACAGTCTGGGTCTCTCCCAAGTTATCTAGGCTGACCTCGAACTTAAAATCTCCCTGCTTTGACTTTCTGAGTTGCAGGTGTGTGCCCCCATGCTCAGCTGTTGAGGCCTTAAGTGGTGGAAGAAACCCTGTGTAACCAAGTAAGACCAGGGGAGTCTTGATTTGTGAAATACAGGTTATTGCTCAGGGTGTAGGAATTAAGTGTTGCAGAGGACTGGGGAGCTGGAAGCCAGGCTCTCCAGTCAGTAGCCGGAGGGTGCTAGAGTTTCCCTTAACTGCCTCCGTCTTAGATCGTTGGCGGGAGCCCGGTCTGCAGCACGGAAGACCATGCATATCCGGGTCAACTTGTAGCTTCCATGGCTGCAGCTGCTTTACTAATAGCCCAGCTCCTTGGTCCTGGGCCGCTGGCTCGGCCACCCTTGTGCTGGCAGGGCCATGTCCACTCCACAGCGAGTGGTTTTCTAAGCTGCTGTGGAGCTTCCTGCCCAGGCTCTCCCTTGACTGGCTTTGCCTCCTGACGCTGACTTTTCTTGCCAGATGTGGTGGCCGGCCTCTGAGGTAGAGGCACTTAGGGCTATGGAGCGAGTCTTGCTGTATGTGCTTTACCTGAGAAGCTGCAGTCCACTTCAGTGGCAAAGTTCTCTGAGTTCAGCAGACGGAGTCTGGGTCCCAGCACCACCACTCCTGAGCATGATCATTGAGGGCATATTAGTTTATCCACATGCCTCAGTTTCTCCAATGATTTAAAAAGGGAGGAATGATAGTGCCTTCTTCATTATTCTGGGAAGATTAAGCAGTTGCCCAGGACATGGCAAATACCACTGAGAACCTCTCAGACCCTTCCCGTTGCCCTGGTCTCTTGGCTTTTTCTGGTTTCACATGGCCAGGCCCTCCTCCCTCTGCCCTTGTACCTTTGAGTCAGTGTTGCAGTAGTCCTGTTGTTGGCTCCTGCCCTCTGTGCAGCCCTTGACTCACAGATCACTGGAATTCAGACGAGCTGTGACCTGGCCTAGATGCTTGTCTCTGCTCCGTATGTTCTTAGTGTCTTCCTTCCTGAGTCTCTCACGCCGACCCCAGCCATCTTGCCTAGTTGCTGGTCATTCCTCAAACTGGCTGAGTTCTTCCCATCCATTTCTTTGCTTAGCTGTCCCCCTTCCTAGATTGTGTGTCTGGGAACTGGCCTGGAAAGCTGCGTCCTTAGGGGCTGGGAAGCCTGTTCCTGGTCTTTCTCCCTGTCCGTCCTTTGCTTCCATGGTGCCTGCAGTATGTACTGGTTTACAATCTCACCTAACTACATAAAAACCGTTAAAGGAACAGGTGTGTGTGTGTGTGTGTGTGTGTGTGTGTGTGTGTGTGTGATGTGGTTGGCACTTAAGTTATTGATGAATAGATGAACATGCTACTTTTAAGAATCATGATTTCAGAAAAATCACGTTTATGCTGGTGCTGTGTGACGTAGTCTCCGAGCTCCTCTAGGACCACATGGCGTGTTGTTGCAGTGATGCCCCTCTGACTGGAACAGGAGGGGAATGTGAGATGAGAGTAGGCTCTGAAGTTTAGGGGACAAGGCCTCAGAGGAGCATTGGGTGGACAGGGTTTCCTTCACAGGAGCTGGTGGTGGGTGTGGTACTTGATTGTGTGTTATAACATCTTTGTTCTTAGGCCGGCTCAACATTACCTATCCTATGCTGTTTAAGTTGACCAATAAGAACTCAGACCGAATGACACACTGTGGTGTACTGGAGTTTGTTGCTGATGAAGGCATCTGTTACCTCCCACACTGGGTGAGTTGAGCCTTGGAGGTCTGTAGTCTGTCCCTTGGGAACCTCGTAAGCAGAACACCCTTTTCCAAGAGTGTGCGTGCCTGAGAGGCCTTTCAAGTAGAACGGCCCAGGAAGCGGAAGACATCGTCAGCAGTGTGCTGTGCCATGCTTAAGACATCATGCTTAACTGTGTAGACACAGGTCAAGCTGGTGTGAAGGGTGTCATTACAGACCTGGGTGTCTCATCAAGGGCATTCCCCTGGAGCAGGGCTCCTCAGGACAGCAGGACTGCTTACACCTCGCCTCAGGAAGGATTGTGACTTGGCAGGCCTTCTGTAGTGTGTTAGAGGCTGCAGCTCCCTGGCGTCCCTTCTGTCTCCGTCAGTCCTGGCCCAGTTGACAAGCTCAGCTTTAGGAAGCCTTCACAGGGAAACGTGCACGCACCCTGTTCTTTGTGCTTTAATGGTGTCCGGTGTCCTGAGAGGCCCTGGGCAGGCTGTGGGTGGGTTGAGGACACAGACGTACTTCGCCTGCCACACTTGGAGGCCCCACTGCCGCCAGAACAGTGTTTTGTTTTTTTGTTGTTGTTTTTTCGAGACAAGGTTTCTCTGTGTAGCCCTGGCTGTCCTGGAACTCACTCTGTAAACCAGGCTGGCCTTGA
>BDUI01000013.1:2047033-2069264 GCA_002335545.1 Apodemus speciosus
TCACTCTGTAAACCAGGCTGGCCTTGAACTCAGAAATCCGCCTGCCTCTGCCTCCCAAGTGCTGGGATTACAGGCGTGCGCCACCACCGCCCGGCTCAGAACAATGTTTTGAAGCTCAGTCCTACCATTTCAGAGGAGTAGCTGTTCCTTCTTACAGTTACGTGCAATTCAAGTTCTGAAGATCGTTTCTTTCTTGTCGTGGCCACCCTATCATCTGGGCCCCAGGGTGCTTGGCGAGCTCTGGCCATGCTCACCCCAACAGGAGTCCTGCTTGGACTTGCAGCTCCTGTGTCTAGGCCTTTCTGTGCTGCCTGTCTCCGTGCCCTGACTTGCTGTGATCTGACATGCTTAGCCCTTACGTCCTGTTGTAACAGCAGGCCTGGCACTGGGGCTGCACGGGATGGACGCAGTGACTCTTTCATACTTCTCTTCCCGCTTCCCTGTGGCTCACCTGATGAGGCGTGAGGTAGACAACTCTGAGCTCTGAAATCTGTCCCTCAAGTCCCTGACGTGCAGTTAGTAGCTACAGGTTCTTTGGCGTCTTGGCCTGGGAAGCTCTCTGGAGTTCTTTCCCTGAGGTGCCGCATGGACTAGGATGCCTGTGGGGTGTGGGGCTTGTTTCCCGGCCTTTCCGGGCTGGCTTTCCAGCTTATGACATGAGCAGGCATTTGCCTACTATCGCCCAGCTTCTATTTCAGGTGACCAGGGGTGTGGATATCTCACTTGGCTGCTCAGTGGATGTTGCTACTTTGTTTCCAACCCAATTCCCCGGGAAAAGAAAGCTCAACTCAGTCAGTAACAGTACAAGCTAGAAGCCTAGATTGGGCAGATCTCCCACTACACTGGTCTATTTCCATCTATATTATCCCACATAACTTTTGGTTTCTCCAGGCCACGAGCCTCATTCATTTTCTCTCCCCTCCCCCCCCTCTCCCCTCCCCTCTCCTCTCCCCTCCTCTCCTGCCTCTCTGTTGATCCCTCATAGCTCCTCCCCTTCCCTTCCATCCTCCGTAGCTCCTCCCCCTTCCCTGCAATCCTTTTCTCCTCCCCCAAACTCTCAGCTCCTCACCCTTCCTCCTGCCCAATCATTGGCTCAAGCCTTTATTTGAGAAGTTAAGGCGGGGGCTGGAAAGATGGCTCAGTGGTTAAGAGCACTGACTCCTCTTCCAAAGGTCCTGAGTTCAATTCCCAACCCCATGGTGGTTCACAACCATCTGTAATGGGTTCTGATGCTCTCTTCTGCTGTGTCTGGAAACAGCTACAGTGTACTCATATAAATGAAATAAACTTAAAAAATTAAATGTTAAAAAAGTTAAGGTGGGGAGAAGGTTCACAAGGCAACGCCTCATCTGCAGCCCCTCTGTGGAATTAGCATCAAAATACAAGCCCAGGGCTGTCCACAGCAAGTGGGCGTTCCCCAGGGAGGACTGGGCTGCAGCAGGTGCTAGCTAGCCAGCTGCTGGGACCTCATCCGTTGACCTGTGCTTACTGGAGCATCGGGCACAGGCCTGCCATGCTGTCCGTGCCACAGTGCCCACGAGTGGACCAGGGAGACAGTGAGCTTCCAGGCCCTCCTGCCTCCTGTTGTCCTTAAGTCATTTCAGAAGTCTGGCCCTTTTTCCTGCTTTGTGCTGTCTGTGGCTGTGTCCTGCTTCTGTCTGGGGAAGCTGTAGGCTTCACTCAGGCCTGCAATTGTCCTCTTGTTCTCTGCGCTCCAGAGCCTCATGCCACAGTTACCTTCCTCCTGACTGACCACTCTATACTGCTTTGACCTGTACCAGGCTGGTATTGGCCCTTGGGGAACTGATACTTAGGGTCACAGAGCCCTCACTTGTCAAGCCTTAGCAGCTTGTCGTGGCATTGGAGGAGTGGCTCTCCTCCATTTCTGTCATTCCCAGCCTTTTAGCAGCAGGTGTGCTGGAGCCTCTGTGGTCCATCCTGGGGCCGCACCTCCGCTACCCCATTCTTCAGATGACCGCCTTCTTACTTGCATCATAGCCCTCTGTTCCTGCTTCTTTGTAATGTTCTCAAAGGGATTTGCATCCCTAAGGACATACTTGCTTGAGGTAGCCTGGCATGGGAGGGGCTAGCATTGGGGTCCTGTCTTAGTTAGGGTTTACTGCTGTGAACAGACACCATGACCACGGCAACATTTCATTGGGGCTGACTTCAGGTTCAGAGGGTCAGTCCATTATCATCAAGGTGGGAGCATGGCAGCATCCAGGCAGGCATGGTGCAGGAGGAGCTGAGAGTTTATCTGAAGGCTGCCAGCAGAACACTGGCTTCCAGGCAGCTAGGATGAGGGTACTAAAGCCCACTCCCACAGTGACAGAACTACTCCAACAGGGACACATCTCCTAATCGTGCTACTCTCTGGGCCAAGCTTATACAAACTATCACAGGCCCCTAAAGATAAAAGGAGGTAGAGGTGTTAGGGAAGGCCAGTGGGAATCCACTCTGCAGTTTTTTCTACTTATGCATCTATGTATTCAACTTATTTTCAAAAAGATATAAAATTAGCAAATATCCATTCTGAGACCTGTAACCTATCCCTCTTTCCTGATCCATGGCGCTCTGCCTCTGACTTAAGACTTCTGGCACTACAATGGCCTGGTTTCCTATATGCTAGAATTTTACAGCCCCCCCCCCTTTTTTTTTCTCTCTTTCTGTTCCTGTCCTCAGTCATCATCTGTCTTACTGGGTAGTTAATAATCAGTGTTGTATTAATGTTTACCTGCCTCTGTAGCAGACATGTCTGGGGTCTTCCATGACTAGCCTTGCCTTGTGTGGTCTTTCTATTGTAAGTGATGTCTTGATTGCTTCAGGGCCGTGAAAACGGCCTGTGGGACAGCTTTGGAGCTGGGAGTTAAGCGTCCCGGGGAAACACTGTGTACAGGAGGCTAGAAATTGCAGCCCGTCTTGTGGCCTTGGCAGACAGGTCACCATGCAGCCTCTGGAATCCCTTCCTTGGTCTGCTTTCCATGGCCAAACCATTACTTGGTTTGCTTCTTTGGCAGGTTCCTATGGCACAATTAATTTGCTTGTTCCAAGTCTTCATCCTGGGCCTTCTACCCAGAGAAGACTTAGACCACTCAGTGTACTAACCAGCAGGTGTTAATCATGTAGGCTTCTTAGTTTTCAAGTTTCATGCTGCTTTCTTCTCTTCAGATGATGCAGAATTTGCTGTTGGAAGAAGGGGGCCTGGTTCAAGTGGAAAGTGTCAACCTTCAAGTGGCTACCTACTCTAAGTTCCAGCCTCAGAGCCCAGACTTCCTGGATATCACCAACCCTAAAGCAGTGTATCCTTTCGACATAAGAGTTCCTCTGTAACGGAGAGGTTCCTGGTCGCCACAGCACCATGGGGAGCCATGCATCTGTCTCTGATTGGAGTTGTGATGTTAGTTACATCATTTGGCTAGTACGTCCTCTTGGTCCTGACCAAGTAAGTCAGGGCTCTGGCCTTTTCCAGGCACTTGCAGATGCTTGTTAGACTGCAGAGCAGAGCCTTCTTTTAGTGTTGTGGCTACCTAGCACAGGACTGAGACACGCAGTGTATCCAGTGGGAAGGCTTCGTAGCTCTTGTGCCCCCAGCCCTCTGGAGCGCTTGGCTCTGGTTCAGCATGAACTAGGTAATCAAGCCCACCTGGTGCTCAGACTTAGGACCATTCAAAGTAAGACAGAGGTTGGCTGAGGACATGGTGTGTTTTTTAGCAAGGGGGAAGGAAAAGTTCTATGTTTTGTTCTAGTGATTTTTTTTCTTTTATGTTTACCTCTCAGGTTAAGCTGGGTATGCGTATTTATAAATGTGAGAGAGGGACAGGCTTTGTGTCAAGATGTGCATAGCAAGACTTTGTCTAAAGAAAAACAAAACAAAAATCTCAGACAGCAACATGAACAAGTAGAATATTTGAAAACACACATCCAGACAGAACCTGCTTTTACTTCCCTTGCCACCTATCACCTCCGTCCACTCACTGTCGGAAGCAGACTGTTGTGCCAAGGGCCAAATCCTGGGTGCCAGTGGCCTGGGTGCCATTTGGCCTTGGCAGGGACTCACTTGCTGAATAGGTCTTAGACGGAATGTCTTCGTGAGCCCGCTTCTGTCCGAGTCCTAGACCAAGGGGCATGTTGGATTCTTGTCTCCACGGTGTAGACAGTGGTCGAGGTGCCCTGCCCTGCAGGCAGGGGACATCTGTGGGAAGAGCTACTTACTCGCCCGTCAGAGTGAACTGTGGTGTTTTGTTATCTGCAGACTGGCTCTTGTCTTCCCTCACCTTGTAGGATCCTTGTGGTTTCCTATGCAGTAATGTAGACTTAGGAGATTGCTCTCGGGAGCTTTCTAAAAGATTTTTTTAACAAAACGTCTTATGGGTATGTCTGTGGGGATGTTTGTGCATACAGGTACTCAAGGAGGCCAGAAAAGGGCATTGGATTCCTGAGGGCTTGTGTTATAGGTGATTGAGAACCATTTAATGTGGGTGCTGGGAACAAAACTTTGATCCTCTGAAAGAGTAGTACACACTCTTAACCATTGAACCATCTCTACAGCCCCTATTTTATCTTTTAAATTATGTGTATGTGTGTGGATATCTGCATGTGAGTCTAGGTGCCTTTGGAGGTCAAAAGGGAGTATCAGATACCCTAGTTACGGTCAGTGTGGGTGCTGGGAACCAGTCTTGGTCTTCTCCGAGAGCTGTACTCACTCTCAACAGCCGCACTAGCTCTCCTGGGAGGCTTTTTCTTTGGGGTATCTCTGGCTAACTGTTGGTCCTCCGTATGACTGATAAGGCGATGGTACGGAATGGCTAGGTTTTATTCTCAGCTTGACTGTTAGACTCACATAGTAGACATACGCAGGCTTGTTTGTATTTTTTAAAAAGAAGACCCACTTGGGTGTGGGGAGCCCATCCTGTGATCCGGGTCCCAGGCTGACTAAAGGGAGGGAGGAAACCAGTCAAGTGCTCTCATTCCCTTTCCTGGGCTGTTTGATCCACCAGGGGTGCATAGACACCCCCTCCACCGCTGCAAGCCCTCCCTGCCCGTGTGCCCTTCCCCTCCGTGATGAACTCTTAGGGCTCACTGAACCCCAGTAAAGCCTTCCTGATGTTGCTTTCGGTTGAGTATTTTGTTTCAGGATGAGAAAAGGAACAAAGACTGTAGAGCAGAGATGTGAGGAGCTGTCACCGTAGCATTTGCCAGGGCCTGCCAAAGTAATTCTAGGAGCCAGTCCCGGTTATCTGAGGTCAGCCCTTCCATCTGTCAATGGAAGGAAGAGTGTTCCTTCTAGAGTCATCGGAAGTGCTAATCCATTGTGTAATTGAAGGCAGGTAGCTTGTCCTGTTGCCTTGACAGCATGTATGCAGATTAGAAAATGCGTTGAGAAACTTCGCCTGTCTGACGACTGGAGATGTGATTGCTATCAACTACAATGAGAAGGTAGGTGAGCCTGGCTGTCTTATCTGTAAAGGATGTTCTGCTACTGTGCCCGTTTATCAGAGAGGGGAACGGCAGAGCTAAGAAATTATTCCGTCTAAGTGTTGTGATGATGCAAAGTGTTCATTGGGGTGAATTACAGGAGCGTGGGTGAGCCAGGACGTGACTTCCTGTACAAGCTACGGGCAGCTACCCTCAGGGAGGGGCCTCTTGAGCCTGGTGACTTTCTTCTCGTCTTGGTCTTGGTGGGCACCAGAAATGCCTGTGGTACGCATGTATACATGCAGGCAAAATGTTCAAAAACTTAAAATAGAAAAACTAACTTTCTTTCTTCCTTCCTTCCTTCCTTCCTTCCTTCCTTCCTTCCTTCCTTCCATTCATTCATTTTTTTATGTGTTAAAAATGCCTTTGCTGGCTGACCCTGGTGGTACATGTTAGTAATCTTACCACCTAGGAAATGTTTGTGGGTTCAAGGTTTCATGAGACTCCCCACACCCTCCATAAGAGAATGTTTGAATCCACAATGAAGAGTCATAGTCATTGTCCATTCTAATATTAAATGAGATGCTAAAAATGACCTTTATCACCTAGTTGCTGCCTACTGTTTGTTTTTTTAAATTTTCCTGGGTTCACATTTAAAGCCCTAATTTACTCAGTGTTGATAGTTATATATAATGTATATATTTAATCACTGGGTCATCTCCCTCGCCTTTCGTGATGGTTAATTTGATGGGATTTAGGAACACAATAGACTCAAGACTTGCAGCATGCGGCTGAGATGGGAAGGCCACTAACTGTGGGTGGCTTGGCTCCACGGGCTGGGCCTGGGCTGCATACAAACGCTGCAAGCTGAGCATCAGCATCCACTTGGATGGTGGGTGCCTGGGGCTCCCTCCTCAACCGTGGGCCTTCCAGTTGTTTCCATCAGGTACTTTGTCAAAAGCAATGGAAAACATAACATATTCAGAAACTGTCAAGGACTGATTATATTTGTAGGCAAATAAGCTTAACATTAACACCTATTCATTATACCTCTGCCTTTAAAAACATCTGTAAGGGCCTGGAGACATGGCTCAGTGATTAAGAGCACTTGTTGCTTTTGCAGAGTACCCAGTTCATTTCCCAGAACCCACAGAAAGGTTCACAGCTGCTGGCGGCTCCGGCTCCAGGGGCTCTGAGACCCTCTTCTGGCCTTTGTGGGCACCAGGCATGTATCTGGTGCAAACACATACATATATGCAGGCAAAACATTTATAAACATAAGATAGAAATAAATCTCTTTTTAAAATCTGTCTTTAAAAAGCCTTGGTTGGCTGAGCATGGTGGTGATTGCTAGTACTCCGTCTGTGGCCGAGGATTGTGGGTTCAGGGTTGCTCTGGACTACAAGCTCCTCCTCTCCTCTCCCTGCCAAGGCTTTTCTGTCCTTTTATCTACGCCAAGCCCCTTGCCATGCTGGGAAGGACCAAAAGCAAACTAACTGTCCCTGTCCTTGTAAAACCCTCTGTTGAAGGCAGGCAGCCCTTGAGGGTCAGACCCTGATGTGGGGCAGAATGCTCTTGGTCACCTTGGAAGTAGAATTTACCTGCTTGAGGTAGTGCCTTTGGGGTCTCTTCTCATAGGAGCATACATTATATTTCTTCAAATTTTTTTAATTTTTATTTTACATGCATTAGCACTTTGCTGCATGCGTATCTGTGTGAAGGTGTCAGAACTCCTGGAGCTAGAGTTACAGACAGTGAGCTGCTGTGTGGGTGCTGAGAACTGAACTTTGTCCTCTGCCAGAGCGGCCAAGTGCTCCTAACCAACAGCCGAGCATACATTATCCTCCACGGCTCTTCCCTCGCCGCTTCCTGCCTTAGGGCTGTTGAGTCTTAATACTGCGCATGCTCATCCATGGTTCTCGGCTCTTAGGTCTCTTATTCAAGACGGTTTAATTGGGTGAAGTGGCAGGTGAGTTCCCACAAGGCTTCACTTCCCTGTCATCCAGGAAGGTATAATACAAGTCGTGCCATCTTGGGCTGTCCCACCATAGGCACGGAGCCTGGTAGTGTAGGTGCCTCTCACTGACAGCTGTGGAGCTGGGCCAGGGCGGACACAGGACTGGCACTACTGTAAGACTCAGCAGTGCCCCAGCCTGGTGTGGTCTTCCCTGAAATGAGTGCTGATCCCCTCAAACTAGGTCCCCACAACTGTCAAGAGTCCTGGTCAGCTTCCTCATGTGGTGTCCATATGGGGACACTCCGTGGGTAACGGGAATTGAGGCCTTCTTGAGCCTTGTAAGAACTCACCTGTCATTTCACCTAACTAAACTGTCTTGTTGTGGATAAGAGACCTAAGAGCCGAGAACCGTGGCTTTATGTGGGTTCTGCAGATCCAGAGTCAGGTCATCAGCTGGTGCTTTACCTTACCAGGGGCCTCTGCCATTTCATTTTATTGTTTGCTTCTGGAGTGCTGGGGATTGAATCTAGGGCCTTGTAAGTGCTGTGCAAATTGCTCTACAGCCAAGCTGTGGGGCTGGTGAAGTGCAGGTAGAGATGCTGGTCCTGTGAGCCTGGTGATCTGAGTTTGATCCTGGAGTCCACAGGTAGGAGGGGAGAACCAAGCCCTGAGAGGTGTACTGTGACCTCCGCGTGGACAGTGTTGCAGATGCATGTCGATATTATCGGTGTCAGTGTGGGAAACAATTGAGCTCTGTGTAACCGTAGCCCAACTTCTTCTCTCTTCTCTTCTTTTCTCTTTTCTTTTTTTCTGTAGTTTTCTCTCCCACCCCCCTCAAACTTAAGCAATACAATTCACTTATCATTTTGGGAGGATAGACTTAGCATTATTGGTGTGAGCATTCTTACTCTTCTCTCCTTAAACACCTAGCTAATTATTTTCTTAGAATAAACTAGATTGTGACTTTAGATACTAGAATTTATTTAGAATTTATAGTAATAGAATATTAGATTTTACGTATTAGACTAAATTAGATACGAATAGCTAGACCAGGAATAGTCTTTTGCAGTACGGCACTAATTAGCTTGTGGAATTAGACCGACATGTGGGGACCAGTACCTTCTGCTCTGACCTGAAGCAGCACTGTCAGTGCTGCAAGGTTTGATGCTGGTGTGATGCTCGCCGGTGCAGCCAGCCCCACGACTTCATCTTTCTGTTCTTTTTGCAGATCTATGAACTGCGGGTGATGGAGACCAAACCCGACAAGGCTGTATCCATTATTGAATGTGACATGAATGTGAGTGACTTCCCACTTAAGTTAGGTCAGAACCCATGAGTGTGTCACACAGGGGAAGAGGAGGAAAGTGGCCAGAGTGTGTCACACAGGGGGAAGAGGAGGAAAATGCTGTCAGAATAGGAGGAGGTGGCCATTCGTCTAGTAGTCTCTCCTAGGGAATAGAGGTGGCAGTTGACTGTACTTAAAGTGGCTGGGTCCTCCGCCTCAGCCCTGTCCAAGAGGGAATATTACAGTATTAAGAGCTAAGTGGAAACAAATCATTGACAGGACTCCTGGTTGTCGAGGAAAATAAAAGGTTACACTGTCTCCTGTCTCCTTTCATTTGCATTGACATCCTAAGGTGTCAGACTTTAGAAAAGGAAGAGAGATTAATGGTTTCCAGGAACATGTGGGTTGTTGTAGTGCTATTAGTACCTTCCCTAGGATAATGGGTGATATGGTTATATTTAAACACAGACACACACACACAGTGCTCCCGACAACAGCCGTGTGTCTATAAGGTGTCGATGTCACTGTAGTGATGTTGAACAGTATGAAGCACTGTTGTTGGGAAAACTGGACTCTCAAACTGTTGTCTCGGTGAAGGAGGCGCGTGGCCTCGGCTCAGAAGTTAACCTTTATTTTCAAAACACAGGTGGATTTTGATGCTCCCTTGGGATACAAAGAACCAGAAAGACCAGTGCAACATGAGGAGTCAATAGTAAGTCACTTTCTTGAGCTCCTCCTGATATTTTTGTACCTGTGCTTCCTTTGTTTTAATTACATTTAAATATGTTGTGTGTGGGTTGGAGGGGTGTGTGCAATGCATGTGTGCGGAGGTCAGAGGACAACTTTTGGGAGTTGGTTCTTTCTACCATTGGATACCAAGGATTACACTCAGGGCTTCAGGCTTGGTGACAAGTATTTCTGCCTGGTGAGCTGACTTGCTGGTCTGTTGATGTATTTCTTTGTGTATGGATTCTGCAGGGGCTAGCTCCTAGGAGGATAGTGTATTCCAGCTGCAGACTAGGGCAGCTGTGGAAACAAGAGGCTCTGAGGAGAGCTGACCACCATTCCAAGAAGCTCATGTCCTGTCTCTTTTCTTTCCCTGTCAGGAGGGAGAAGCTGACCACAGTGGCTATGCTGGAGAGGTGGGCTTCCGTGTGAGTACCAGGCACTGCGTGTCTCTCTGCATACTGATGCCAGGAACTGTTCTCAGTGATGATTTGTGTACATTAGCAAGACGTGAGCTCTGGGTACCCAAATGAGCAGGCAAGTCAGGCACTTGCTTGCTTGCTTTCTTTTTTTTTTTTTTAAACAGATGTAAATCCATTTAAAAAAAAAAAAAAAAGAATCATTCATTATATTTACATAAGTACATTGTAATTGTCTTCAGACACACTGAAGACATTGGATCCCATTACAGATGGTTGTGAGCCACCATGTGGTTCCTGGGAATTGAAGTCAGCACCTCTGGAGGAGCAGTCAGTGCTCTTAACTACTGAGCCATCTTTCCAGCCCTCAAACCTTTTAATATGTGTTTTCTCCTGGGACCTTGACAACCCTGAAAGGCTTCCAACTTCTGTTGTTCCTTTCAAGACTTTTGCCTACCATAGGACTTGGGTATGGTCTTTAGGTGTGGGGGTGTCTACTAAGAAGTCAGATTAGTGTAATAGGTACACACAGCCCTTCACGTAGGCTCATTGGTCGGTAGCACGTTTGCTTTTCCTCTGAAGACACATCCTGCTTTTATTTGCCTACACTGTTTGAAAGCAAGCGGCATGTCTGCTGGGCCGGCTCCTGGTAAGCAGAAGTGGCTCGTGTGGGTGCTGACGTGCTGGGAAGCAGAAGAGGAAGTATGACTAGACATGTGGGGAGGAGGGGCCTGGCAGGCATTTGCAACAGAGGTCAGCTGTCACTGCTGCTGCCTGTTTTAGAGAGCTCCTGATTTCGGCCGATGGCACTCGAGGACCGGGCAGTGCACCAGCTCCCTCCTCGTCTGGGGTCTCTGAGCAGAGGCACAGGGTTGCCCACTCTGGAGACTGAGCACGCACCCTCTCCACTTCCTTGTCTAGGCCTTCTCTGGTTCTGGGAATAGGCTGGATGGAAAGAAAAAGGGGGTCGAGCCCAGTCCCTCCCCAATCAAGCCTGGAGACATCAAAAGGTAGGTCTGTCCTAGTCTGTCCCTGGTGAGTGTTTGCCATTTTCCAAGGAAGGTTTGACAAATGGGCTTGTGTCAAAGCACAGGATGCAGGACGCCTCCTCCCGGTGCTGGAGATAGACCAGCAGGCTGCTGATAGGCTCCAGGCTCGCTCTCCCTCCGCCACTGGCCGAGCACAGTGCTGGCTGTCCAGGGACTCAGAGTGAACTCTCTTTTGGTGGCTACCGGGTAGGGCTAGGGGTGTGTTAGTTGTCTACTGTGCGTGTGACAGGAAGAGAACAGGAGATGGGATCCACTGGAGCACTTGGAGAAGAAGTCTAAGGCTGGGCCAGTGCCCGCAGGTCCTGTCCCACGGCCAGTGCTCTTGCTTAGTCTTCCTCCGAGCAGGTACAGAGAGGCAAAGCCGTGTCTACCAGACAATGCCAAGTCGCCACCGCTGCTTCTCCCTACCTGCCTCTTGATTGTCAGAAGCAAATTTTAGTCCTCCTTGGAACTAACTTTCTCCTTGTCTGTCATTTTCACAGAGGGATTCCTAATTACGAATTTAAGCTTGGTAAGATCACTTTCATCAGAAATTCACGTCCATTGGTCAAAAAGGTTGAAGAGGTAAGTTTATTTCATTGGTTATAGGATTTACTCACTAGTGATGACTAGTGTTTGTACCATTCAAAATAGGGTGCTTCTGTGATATTTAGGCCTCTGCTTGTGGCCCTGCTGTTCCTAATGGACTGATTACTCTGTAGAACCATTGCAGGTCTGTTGACTAAGGCCTGGCAATGCAGGGGTCAAGAACTGATTCCAGGTTCTGCCACCAAAAAAAAAAAAAAAAAAAAATCTGGAGCCCCAGGTAGGTTTCCTCCTTTTTACTTACTTGTTTCAGAATAGGAAGTTGAACCCAGGTCCTCACACGTGCTTAACTATACTCTTGCTTATCACTGCTCTTCCTAACCTAGAACTAGAGCTTACTACTTCTATACAGTGACTCCTGAGTAAGTGGTGTGGCTGTAAGATAGGGACAGTATGGCTAAGAGCTGCATGCTTTGAAGAGACCCAGCTGACTCTGGTTGGACGTGATACCTGGGAATAGGTGCATATGCTCATAGGAAAGCAGATTGACCAAATCAAGACATTCAGAGTTAGCATGAACACAGTCACGAAGGCTTCGGCCTCTGTCACAGCCCGGGTGCTGCTCAACAGTGGTGACTAGCATGATACCGGTTCGAGAGCCAGTGCCAGGGCAGGTTCCAGGTACCTTTTGTGCGCTTCTTAAGTAACATCTCATTGCTGAGATGATACTGTGAGCTCCATGCTGTGACTGCCTTTGTATAGATGCATGGGCACAGAGCGAGAGCCCTGACCACCTCACACATGGTATCTATAGCACTCCCTTTAGAAAGTGACGTTCACAAAGGCCTCAGGACAACAAGCTTCTGTGACGAGCATGTTCCTGTCACTGGGCGTGGGGGTAGGGGGAGCTGCCGTAGAAGCTGAAGGCATTACATGGGAACTTAGTCCAAGGTGTTAGGCATTCGTTGTGAGTGTCTCATCCTGCTGCAGACTGCATTCTGCGCAGCCGCTGTCTCTGGAATGCAGCCACCCAAGTGTGACATGTATTTCTAGACCCTAGGCTTTCCTGGTTCATTTCTCAAAGGATCACTTAGCTGGGCATGTTGCACAACTGTAATCTCAGCTATTGGAAGGTTGAAGCAAGAGGATCCAGGAGCTCAGGTTTGCTAAATGAGACCTATCTTAAAAGAAGGGAAGGAAGGAAGAAAGGAAGGAAGGAAGGAAGGAAGGAAGGAAGGAAGGTTGGTCGGTCCCCTTCAGGGGGCTCAGTAGGGCAGAGATCAGCTGTGCTGAGACCGTGTAAGCTGGGCTGTAGGTCATTGCCAGACACCCTTGGCTACTGAAGCTGCTCTGCTCTAGTATTCTGGGTGGCCTGAGACAACGCCTAGGGTGCTCCCGGGCCAGCTGCAATCTCTTGCCACCTTTAATGCCCTGTAAGCTGACACAGTGTTGTAAGTTTTCCAGGCTTGGAGTAGATGTCACTCTACCTACCTGCACCCTTTATTAGATATAGTTCAGCTTTCATCGTGCTCACACACTCCAGTGTGATTTATAGAAGGGAGAGCAGGCAGGCACAGCAGGGTCTGCTTTGTCCACAAATAGTTAAGTATATGACATTAAAGACATAGCTTTACTCTATCTTCAAAGCCACTAAAGTTTTAGTGAAAGGTAATAGGATAATAAGTTTGGAAGAGGAGGCAAGTTCAGCAAGGATTTGACAGAAGGACAAGCAGAACCTGCTTTTAATTAGCTGTAGACAGCTGCAGTCTAAGGTTGGCCTGGAAAAAACCAAGAGGCAGTTTGGTGTAGGTCCCAGAGCTCTCAGAAGGCACTTTGGAAATGAGAGGTAATGACAGGATGCACCTTCCCCACACTGTGCTGGGCCTCTGCAACCCCAGGACAAAGGTCTCATGGAAGGGCCCTAGCCGAGGACCATCGTTCACGCTAGATAATAAAGTCTGCTGTAGCCTTGGTAACAGGCTGCGATTTGACCTCAGACAGTAGCGGCCAGCTTGCTTATTGCTCTTGAAGATCAGAACTTGCTCAAGAAAGAAGGCCTAAATGTACGGTTAAACAGCAGGGTTTCTAAGGAAGGTTCCTTTCCGGTAAAGATACAGAAAACTCATAGGTCTGAACTAGAGGTGAAGCCCAGTGCTAGACAGAGTACGCGGTCAGCATGGCCTGATGTCCATCCCTAGCACTATGGTGAACTAGATGAGAGACTGTCCTCGCCCTGCAGACTGTGACAAGCAGGGCAGTGTGTGACTACAGTCCCGCACTCAGGAGACTGAGGCAGCAGGGTGGCTGGAGCTTAGCAACTCAGGAGCGCCTGGGCAACCGAGGAAGACTTCATTGCAAAAACAAATGAGTGAACGAATGAATGGAAGGAAGGAAAGGAGGAAAGGAAAAGAACTGTGCAAGTAGCTTCTCTAAAAGGAGGCCATGGGTTAGCAGATTAGATAGTGCTACCGGGTTCCAACAGTGAATAAAAATAGGTCTAGGTTGAAGCAGGAGAAGATCTGGAGAGAGGCCAGAGGTCTTACCATGTTAGACGATGTGTCTTTTAATGACGTGATTTTATGGCAGTGTCTGCATCTCTCTTTCTCATTTAGCTCCTGAGTGACAACACAAAGTCATCAAAATTTATTAACAAGCTACAGACCTAAACTGGGAAGGTTCTGAGACTAGTACAGCCTGACTAGGCTATTAATGATCAGATAAATGCCCTGTTCCTTGCCAGCTGAGTCATGCTTTGTTTCATGTGTATCCTCAGTGCCAGCTTGTTTTGTTCAAGTGCTCATGGTCCATCCTGCCTCATGGCGACCTCCTCCTTCCCCTACCTCTTTTCTTCTCCTTGTGGTCTTTACCCGAGAACCCCTACTCTGTCTCAAGACCCACTTTTCTCTCTCCTGCCCAGTCACAGGCCCCAGCCTTTTATTGTCCAATCAGATTATTGGGGAGCATTCTTTACAGCACATTGGTCAGTACAATGTCCATGTCCAGACTACAACCTGATCTTGGGGCACAGAACTCAGCATGTGAATACACAGCACACAAGACCAGCCTCAACAGCCTTTGCATGCACACACAGGAACTGGGTGGTAGAAGAGTGTCGCAGCATCTGATAAGGGCCCGGGAAGATGGTTCAGTGCTTAAGAGCATGTGTTCTTGCAGAGGACCTGGGCTTATTTCCCAGCACCCACATGATGGTTTACAACCACTCCTAACTCCAGTTCCAGAGGACCTTCTGTAGAGGCACCAGGCGCATACTCAGTACATATACACATAGGTCAAATACACAAATGAGTCTAAAAAATTATTTTTAAAGTTCTGAAAGGACATAGAGGAAGGACTAATGGTCCCCTCCCTTTCTAGTGGAACTATTGACTGTTGATAGATTCTGGGAAGAGGGAGAGTCGATCATATTCATGTGTTTAGCCACTGCCGAGCCCACCAGGTTCCATTAGATAGCTCCAAACCCATGTTGACACAGACATCCGGTTAAATCCAGTCAGTCTCCAAATAGAACAGGCAGGAATAGGAGGCCATGTAGGGGAGAGGAGCTGGAGAGGCGTGCAGGAAGGAGATAAGAGAAGGGGAGGGATGAGAGATTACATGCATATAGAAACTTGACAAAACATTTGATTGAAGGTTTTCATGGGAAGCCAAGCATGGTAGCACATTGTAACTCTAGCGCTTGGGAGGCTACAGTGGATTGTGATTCTGAAGCCACCCCAGGCTGCTTGAAATGATTCTTCAACAGTGCAAGACAAAAATTCTAAGAGGAAAAATTTACAGCCTAAAATTTTGTACCCAACTCTTTTTGAGCTAAACTTTGTCCTCTCAAAATTTCTGTGTTGTCCTCATAATGTGACATAGGGCCCTTAACAAGGTATAATTAAGGGAAAATGGGGCCCTAATCCAATCCGACCTATTTTCCAATTTTCCCAGAGAAAGGAAATGTGACCATATAGAGGAAAGGCCGGGCACAGGCATAGAAGGACCATTTCAAGCCCGAGCGAGGGGTCTGGAGGGTCTGGAGCCACCTCAGTCTCGGCTTCTCATCCCCAGAGTACTCCTAAGTGAATGTGCTGTCTATGGCGACTGGCATGGCAGCTCCAGACTGTTTGACTAGCTAAGCCGCCGTCGGGTTCATCAGGTTCAGAACAGAAGTAGTTTCTGACATGTAGGACCTCACAAGAGACACCTTTGAGAAGCCTTTCTCCCGATTCTACTTAACTATTATCAATTTGTAATTTATAAAGTACAAGATAGACCTACCATCCAGTCCATTATTTTATCAATAAAATAGAACACTGTCATCTATCCTAACTTAAAATACTTATAATTCTACAGTATACCCCATTGAAGAAAGGAAGTAGAAATAGCTAGAGCTGGTGGCGACTCACTGAACTCCAGCACGAGTGAAGCTGAGGCAGATAGAAAGTTTAAGGCCAGCCTGGGCTCTGGGACAAGAAAACAGCAAGTCCTAGCTTGGGATATACTTTGGAACAGACAGTCGTCAAGGCTTGTGCTCGGATGGATGGAGGAGAGAGGTCAGGACAGACAGAGGGCTGTGTGGCAGAGGCCTGCGTTCCCTAGTTCAGTGTGCTCTGCACTCACGTGCTTGCGTCACACAAACTGAGTAGCCTCAGGGTACAGTAGGTGTGAAGATGTGTTTTGGGAACTGCAGATTTCTTCTATGTAGAAAACCAAGACGTGGGCTGGAGAGATGGCTCAGCAGTTAAGAGCACTGATTGCTCTTCCAAAGGTCCTGAGTTCAAATCCCAGCAACCACATGGTGGCTCACAGCCATTCGTAACAAGATCTGACGCCCTCCTCTGGTATGTCTGAAGACAACTACAGCGTATTTACATATAATAAATAAATTAAAAGAAAAAAAAAGAAACCAAGACGTAATGCCTCAGATCTTGAACAGTTAAAAGCATAAGAGGGTAAAACCTACTGTTTTTGCAGTGTTAAAGAAACAAACCTGCTAGGAAAAGAATTGATTGGTAATGTTTCTCATGGTTGGCTGGTCTGAATATACAAAGTTTTTTTTGTTTTGTTTTGTTTTGTTTTTAAGAGCATCTTTTAAGCTAGGAATTCCCTTCTAGAAACAAAATAAAAACCAGAGCTGTGTGCAGTGAGTCACTTACCTCAGCAGTGCCAACCAAGAAGGGGATTTAGATTAGAAACTCACAGGTTTGAGATTTGGGGATTAAGTAAACACGTGCAGAAACACTGGGGACACCACTATTTGGGTTGGTGCAGCTGAGCATGAGTTTTTTCTTGGCAAATTGTACTCTTTACACTGAAACAGTTGTTGTGGGGCTAGAGCGTTGGTGAAGGCTCTGAGAGCACTGACTTCTTCAGAGATGGCGGTTTAAAATCCTCTGTAACGTGTCCTAAGGGGATCTGGGGCCCTCTTCTGGTCTCCACGGGCACTGCATGAGTATTTACACAGATGTATGTTGGCACCACACCCATACACATAAATATAACGGTTCAATTTAGGGTTTTCAACTTTCTAGTGATGTGAAAGTGATAAATGTTCAATAGAAATTGTGCTTAGAGTCTTGAATTTTGGTTATTTCCTGGGCTAATAGGTGGCAGGATCCTCTCTGAGTGTTGGATGGCAGCAAGGAGCTGCAGGCTCCCTTCCCTCGCATTGTCACGATGGTCAGCAGTGGGGGGAGGGCTACTTCAGTGTGCGTTGTAATTGACTTGGGTGTTTGAAAGGGAGATGTACGAAATGCCTTTTCAACTTGATGACAACTTCAGCTGAACATGGCTTCTTAAGACATTACCGCCTCAGCTGGGCGGTGGTGGCGCAYGCCTGTAATCCCAGCACTTGGGAGGCGGAGGCAGGTGGATTTCTGAGTTCGAGGCCAGCCTGGTCTACAGAGTGAGTTCCAGGACAGCCAGGGCTACACAGAAAAACCCTGTCTCAAAAAAAAAAAAAAAGAAAGAAAGAAAGAAAAAGAAAAAGAAAAAAGACATTACCGCCTCTATAAACTGAGGAGAGGTTGTACAGTAAATCTAAAACAAAGGTGGTGGTAGACTGACACCTGACGGCTGTGATTTGTGGGTTTCTCAATGCCATAAATGCCAGAAACATTTGATACTTACTATATTTGTATGTGTGTGTGTGTGTGTGTGTGTGTGTGTGTGTGTGTGTGTGTGTGTGATCGCCCTGTGTATGCAGATGCCCTGGCAGCTTTGAAGAGGGAATGTCAAGTCCCTTGGAGTTGGAGCCAATTATGAGCTGCCCAGCATGGGTGCTGGGAACTGAACCTGGGTCCCCTGGAAGAGCTGCACACACTTTTAGCCACTGAGCCATCTCTCCAGCCCCTCCAGGGCATTTCTTATTATGACTAATGAAGTGGGGAGAGCAGATAGATAGATAGACAGGAGTCCATAGAATAAAGTAACCATTGTAAACCTGGAGACGTTTCTGAAAATAATATCCTATTTTCATACCCAGGATGAAGCTGGAGGCAGATTCGTTGCTTTCTCTGGAGAAGGACAGTCACTGCGTAAGAAGGGAAGAAAGCCCTAAGTCCAAACCGTTGGCTGACTAGAAAATAAAAGATCCGATTGCCACTGGCTTACAGTTATTGGCTCTGACATGTTCAGAGATGCTCTGTTATTTATGGTTTGTTTAGAGTTACCTAAGAACTATCAAGCTTGTCCTGGGTGCAAAACAACAGAACTTGGAGGTTGTGTGCTTGATGTGGGGGAGAGAGCGCTCGGGTCCTGTAGGCGGCTGCCTCCTCCACTTCCTCGGCTTTGCTCTAGGCCCTCTGGGCCTCAGCAAGGCGGCTCCCCGAGTCCTGACTCGCTCTTCTTTCCCAGGTCTATACCCGGGGCAGTGTCTAGCTCATCATGGCTACTCAGGCCAGGACTTGAGTACCTGACAAAGATGGCCTCTGTTTATTTACAGTGACTCATAAGGGATCTCATCCAGGTGAAAGCACTCTCATTTTGATGTGCTCGCTCTCAGTGAATTCCAGAGTTCTGTGCCCCGTTGCATTTATTACCCAAGGTTCTGGCAGTGTGTCTGTTTGTCAAGTACTAGGATTGACCCAGACCCCCGCGAGTGTTAAGCATGCCCCCCACTCTGCCACTGAGGCTCATCCATGCCCCATTTTCTCACTGTTTTATTGTCCTCAGATCTGCACTTTGTATGATGTAAGATCTTTTGACACGCTGGCCCAGTTGTTTAAATTTTGTTCTTAAAGAATAATTCTTACTGAATTAAATAAACTCATTCAAACTCTCCTCTAGCGTTTGATAAGGTATGTTGTGGATTGGTGGATGGGCCACGAGCCAGAAGTCACAGGAATGCCCCCTTACAGCAGCGCCCACCTCACCCTGGCATGGGAAGACTACCTCTGAGATTTACGGAGGCTGTCGGGGCAGACGCCACTCCCTGATGCTTGGAGTGGAGCTGCTGGGGCCTAGGAAGGCCCCTGTGGGGTGTACTTTCCCTCTATGCTGATAGCTCCAGAGTATGTCCATTTGGTCTTGGAAATACCCATAAATAGGATAATTGGCTCCTAACTGTGGCATGTACATCATCACTGGCCGAGTGTGGCTCTGGAAGGCATGTGGTGACCTGCCAGACCTGTCCTGTGGGGACGCCTCCCTTTCCCTAGCAGTAAGGCAGCCTTCATTTGTGGGATTATGTTGTCAGGCTGGAAAGAGCTCAGTGAAGCACCTGCTTGTGCAGAGGACCCAGGTTTGGTTCCCAGCGCTCATGGTGGCTTACGGCCACTCCAGTTCCAGATCTACGTATGCGTTGTAGTGGCTATTCCTAGTTGTCAACTTGACTGTATCTGGAATGAACTACAGTCCAGAACTGGAAGGCTCACCTATGATCCTAATCTGGAGGCATGGAGATACAAATTTCTGACCTGGATCTTGGCATGGAGATCTTGATCTGGCTATGAATTCCAGAAGATTAAGACATGGAAATCTCTGAGTTCAAGGTCATCTGGGATTAAAGGCACGGTGGCACACGCCTTTAATCTGGGCCACACCCTCTGCTGGAGACCCACATAAGGACATTGGAAGAAGGAAGGTTCACTCACTCTTCCTGCCTGCTTGCCTCTTGGGACTGAGCAACTGCTAGATCCTTGGACTTCCATCCACAGCTGCTGCTGACCATTGTTGGGGAGTTGGACTACATGCTGTAAGTCATCGACAAATTCCCTAACTATAGAGACTACCCATACGTTCTGTGACTCTAGAGAACCCTGCTGTTGCACATACATATTTATACACATAAATGCATCAATAAAAATGCGTGACTGCATGTGTACATAAGAGTACAGCACTCAAGAGTCCCTTCTGTCCCGTAGAAGGGCACAGACGTCAAACTCGGGGCCTTGGTTCTGTTCACAAGTTTCTCTACGAGTTGAGCCATCTCACCTTATGATCTCCAGTTAGTTTCTGTTTGTCTTTGGTAGTGGTGTTTTTTTGTTTGTTTGTTTTTGAGACAGGGTCTCACTATATATTCCTGTCTGGTCTAGAACTCACTGAGATGCCCCTGTTCTTGTTTCCTGAATGCTGGGTTAAAGGTGTGCAACGCTGAGCCTGAGCTTGTCACTTATAGGAGAACTTCTTTGACCCTTAGTCATCCTGCGCTGGTTTCCTCCTCCATACACCAAATCAAGCTCACCTACACTGACTGTATGCTCAGGCCAGATCCCTGTAAGTTCAGACCACCAGGTAGGCCACTCAGAGTTCAAGAGTCTGTACTTCAAAAGCTGAACCACATATGAATTTGAAAAAATAAAAACCGGGAGAACTGACGAGAACTGGATTTCAGACTGCTAGTTAATACCTAGGTGACTGAAGCTAAGCCACAGGCTAGACACCAGGTGGGGCCTCTGACTATCGGCCACTCAGTGCAGACGTCCTGTTTAGCGCGAGTTTGCTTGGAGCTCATTGGTTCACGTCTCTGTCAGTCACACGGAGCCCGGACATGGCGGTCGCAGGCAGCTGGCAGGTGAGTGTCCCGGGCTCCCAGGCTCCCAGGCTCCCGGGCTGGGTCGGGTTAGGCTATGGGGGCTGCCCGCGCTCTCCGCTGTCTCTCCCCGCAGCCTCCCCGGCCGTGCGAGGTCTACCGCGCCGAGTGGGAGCTCTGCCGCAGCGCCGGGCACGTCCTACACCACTACTACGTCCACGGCGAGCGGCCGGATTGCAGGCAGTGGCTGCGCGACCTGACTAGCTGCCGCGAGTGGGAGGAGAGCCGCAGCGCCGAGGCCCAGGTGTGCGCGGGGGGGGCGGGGGGAGGGTGTGCAGGGCGTGGGTGTGCGCTGGCGGGGGTGTGTGCGCAGGGTGTGGGTGTGTGCGCGCAGATCCTTCGGGGCACCTCCCTCGTGTTTCCCTTCTGAGTACCAATCTACGGGGCTTCAGACCGCATCAGTTACGGGGACGGGGTGGGGGGCGCAGAAGGAAGGGAGTATAGAGACTTGGAGAGAGTAACCTAGGGTTAGAGTCATCGGCTTGACAGCGAGCCCGCCTTCACCCAGCCCATAGGGACAGGGCGGAGGAGGAAAGCCGAGGTGCTCGGAGCACGAGGTGGGCGTAAGAATGATGAGCCCGAGAGTACCTAAAATGTCCCAGCACGTGTGAATTGAGTGCCCTTTGGCAGGTCAGTCTGGATCTGAGAGTCGGACGGGCTCTCTGTAGAGGACAGAGACCACAGTATGGAGGCCGTTGCTGGGCCTTTTCGAGGGAGATGTGAAGAAACCTCTTCTTACTCTAGAGCACATGTGGAATGAGGGACGGAACCAAAGAAAGGCTTCCACTTAATCTAGCTTGACGACCAATAACTTCTTTGACTCACTTTATAGGAGCGTGGGTGACTCACCTTCAGGCCTTACCTGAAGGCCTAGCACGGGTGGTCCCTGGAAAGCGTCTGTCTCCTCTCCCAGCCATTGTTACTGCTTTTGTAGTTTTGGGGAAAGCGCTCGTGATATTTTGAATCCCTGAGCTCCTTGCTCCTAAATTTCATGGGATGCTGAGTTGGTTAGCCTCCCTCCTACCTCCAGGTGGGAGTGATCCGAAGTCTAGGCCGCGGGACACAGGTGGCTCCCGGGGTCCATTCACTGAACAAATAGTGGGCCATTTCTGATACGGGGTGACAAGGGGAGCCCTGCTTTCCTGGGACACACTGCTGTCTGGAGTATGGCATTGCTCTCCTGGATAGCGTGATGGAGAAGGGAGAGAGGAAATTCCAGGGCACAGCAGGGGAGAGCGACAAGGTTGGTGTTAAATATGTGAGCACTCTGAAACCCGGCAAACCAAACCAGACCAGTGGACAGAAACATTGTGAGAACGAAAAACATGGCAGGAAGACAGCGTCTTTGTAGGGCAAGAGATTGGAAACTTACTGTCTGTAAGTGTGTCAGCTATCATAAACTAGTGTGAGGAGCAAAGACGTTTCTGAAGAGGGAGATGGCCAGGGTCACGGAAAAGCAGTTCACCATGAAACTCCGAGCACAGAAGCAATTATTTCTTTACTTTTGTTGTTGTTGTTGTTGAGACAGGGTTTCTCTGTGTAGCACTGACTGTCCTGGAACTCACTCTGTAGACCAGACTGGTTTTGAACTCAGTTCCGCCTGCCTCTGCCTCCTGAATTCTGGGATTAAAGGTGTGCCACAACCACCTGGCTTCTTTACAATTTTAAAAGTACTTTTATTCTTGTTTTATGTGTGTTTTTCCTGTATGTATATCTGTACCATGTGAATCTACTGCCCGAGGATTCTCTGGAACTGGAGTTTCAGATGATTGTAAGCTGGTGTGCGAGTGCTGGGAAGCAAATCCCAGTCCTCGGAAAGCA
>BDUI01000013.1:2089074-2115698 GCA_002335545.1 Apodemus speciosus
GAACTCAGAAATCCGCCTGCCTCTGCCTCCCAAGTGCTGGGAATAAAGGTGTGCGCCACCACCAACCGGCCAACCTCCATCTTAAAGAAAACAAGCCTGAGAACTTGACCTGCAGCAGAACCCATGCTGCACCCACGTACCAGGAAGGACCCCACAGCTTGGCCTTGGCCATAGTTACTCCCTAGCTACTTCCTAGCACCAGTTAATCAAAGACGAGTCTGATTGTTTCAGGTGTACTTTGAGACCACTTATGATTATATACAGTCTTAAGTCAGAGCGCCCATCTGTCCACTTATAGTCATTCTATGAGATGCTTGCCAGACTGGACACCCCTCCCTCGCCCTCTCACTTGCTCCTATTTTCCTGTAAAACCTTGTCCTGCTGAGGGTTCGAGGCGGCTCCACCTTCCCTTCCTGCCCTGCTGTGTCAGGGTTGGGTTGGAGGAGAGCCCAAGCCCGAGTTTGTAATAAAGAGACCCTAATACTATTACATCAGAGAGGTCTTTTGGAGTTCATGAACGCTTCCTGGAACCACACCATTTCTTAATTGTTGGTCTTAGTGCCTGTTCAGAAAGTCTCTTCCTGTGTCAATAAGTTCAAGATCATCCCCCCACTTCTCTTCTGTCAGGTTTAGTGTATCTGCTCTTATGTAGAGGTCCTTGACCCAACTGGAGTTCAGCTTTGTGCAGGGTGATAAGTATGGATCTATTTGCATTCTTCTGTGCATTTTCTCCTGATTCAAAATCCTCTTGACTCAGCCTTCCAAGGTTGGCGTTATCAGCTGGGTAGTGGTGGCACATGCCTTTAACTCCAACACTCTGAGTTCAAGGCCAGCCTGGTCTACAGAGTGAATTCCAAACTGGATCCAGCCATCCAGTTTAACTAACACCATTTGTTGAAGATGCTCTCTTTTTCCCAGTGTGTATTTTTAGCTTTTTTTTTTTTTGTAAAAAAATCATGTGTCCATGGATGTGTGGGTTTATGTCTAGATATTCAATTTTATTCTATTCATCTACATGTCTGTTTTTATGCCAATACCAAGCCTTTTTTATTACTATACCTCTGAAGAAGAATGTGAAATCTGGATTGGTGACACTCCCAGAAATTCTTTTATTATTTAGTGGAGCAAAAGCTTGTGATTTGTGTGGTGGCTATTTGTCTGAATGTTAGAAACTTTCCGTGAGATCTACAGAGTGTGATGAAAACTTGTGTAAAGATACAGGACTTATATTGTCATGGTGATTTTTCCAGGTCTGAGTAAATATTTGTGCAATACTGGGGATTGTCATGTGTGTGAGCGCCACCTTCTGGTTGCTTCTTGTTACTACAGGCTATTTTTTTTTCTGGTTTTTGGTTTTTGTTGCTGGCTGTCTATGGTCACAACCGTCTGCTGTGAGTGCCACCTTCTGGTTGGTTCTTGTTACTGCAGGCTGTATTTTTTTCTGGTTTTGGTTGATTTTTGTTTCTGGTTGTGCTTTTTTCTGTTCACTGACTCTTAATGGTGGCACATCCTTCTGGGTACAAGTCCTTGAATTTGTTTCTGTGGCTGGTTGTGATTAGGATAAGACATCTGGGATCTGTGGCTATGGCAGGGCCAGGAGACATGCTGAGTCTCAGTCTGGAGTGAGTGTGAGCTCATGGGAACCAAGAGACGCCCACCAATCTGACTCTTCTTTTGTGGGTGTGCACCACTTTCTGGTAATTTCTCATTACTGCCTGATGGAGAGAAAAGGTTGAATTTGTGTTTTGGGTGGCATACAGAGGTCTTTTTCATAACTGACACTTTCTGGCTGTTTCTTATTTCTGTTTGAAAGACAGGGAAGGTTTTATTTGTGTTTTTGTATGTTGTGTTTGTGTTTCTTGTTACATGACTTTGATGAGGTAACTTTGACAAGATGAGTTTGATAAAATGACTTTGACAGCTGACTTTGATGAGATGACTTTGACAAAGTGACTTTGATGGATGTGTTAACATGAGACAGGCTATGTCTACTACATTCTACAGGTTCCCTTCACCACAGAAGAGGCCAGGAAGCTGGTTCCTGGCCCCACAGGGGAGCTCCCCCCCATAATGCTTGCTTTCCCCTAACTAGCCCAGACTGGTATTTTAACACCATTAAAAGGAAGAAGAGGCTCTTGGCCTACTGTAAAGCTCTGATTTGGCCAGAGTGTATGATATTAGGCAGGGAGAAAGCTGTTTTAGAGAGGGTCATGGAGACATTTTGACAATACGCCCCCATGGATCTTATGTCACCAGAAGCAAAGGCAGCCATCATTCTAGCTTTATTAATAAGGCAGCACCAGATATTTAAGGAAAAAGCTCCAGAAGATTGAGAAGTTAGGAGAAAGCAATCTGAGGGATTTAGTGATAGTGGCAGAGAGAGTATTTAATAGAAGAGAGACTGAAGAGGAGAAGCAGATGAGAGGACAGAAGGAAGAGACCTGGCAAAGATCCTGTTTGCCAAGGTCAAACCAGAAGACCATAAGAGATGCCTAAAACAGCCTCAGAAGAAGGATATGAGGGGGGCCCTGAAGATCAAAAGTGCCCCCTCCCCAAGCCCAGGGTAACCTTAAAAGTAAAAGGGAAACCTACCAGATTTTTTGTTGATAATAAAGTTCAACATTCTGTCACACTAAAACCTGAAGATAAAGTCTCTTCATTAGTTTATAAGCAACTTCCTAGTGGCAACAGAAATAAAACAAAAACACAAGACTACTTAGAGGCCCTGAAAAATTGGACTATTTGAGCCCCCACTAAGAAGGCCTTACTCTGCCAACTACTGGTGACCTCCCTCGACCTGGGGGAAGTATACTCAGACTCGGACCCTGGCGTCAGCCAATGGCCAATGTCACCAATTGGCAGAAGCTGGCCCCCACCCTGTTTACACCTCAGTGCAGCAATGACCTCCTGGTTAAAGGTGATGCCAAAATGACTCATTACCAACCTCTCTTCTTTAATGCCCCCAAGATAATTTTCAGCTGTCCTGCTGCCCGACCCTGAGCTCAATTGATGGGCCTCTGTATGGCTGCTTGGATGGATGCAGAAGTAACATGGTTCACCAGTGACAGCAGCCTTCTTGGGCAGAGGTATGCTGGGGCAGTGGTGGTCTCAGACACCAAGATCATATGGGCAGAGCCACTCCTGGGAGGAATGTCAGCCCAGAAAGCTGAACTGGAAGCTCTGACCAAGGTGTTAGAGCTGAGAAAAGAAAAGAGACACAGCCAGTGTGCCTTTTCTATTGCTCATGTACCTGGGGCTATTCATAAAGAGAGGGGCCTTCTGAAGGCAGAAGAAAAGACTACACTCCATCCCAGAGGACAACAAGACAGCCCAGTGGGTGGCCCCCAGAAATTGGACCCCTCATGTCCTTGATTGCACTAGATCCAAGAGACCCCACACTCTCTGATCAGACAGAAGATGTGATCTGGGCCAAAAACCTGCCCATGTCTCAGTGTTATAAGAGATGACAGAGGACAGCTAACTGACTACAAACAAAAAATTTTACCAGAGAAGATGGGTTTATACACACCAAAAAGACCCATGTTCTTCATACATGGGATACTGGTAAGTGCAGGACTCAGTCTGCCAGCTCCACATCAAAATTAGAGATGCCAATTCAGAAATAGCTGAAATTGTTAAAGACTGTAAGGCCTGTCAGTTGACTAATGCAGCTACCAATGAAAAGAACCCCTGTACTCAATACCAGAGCACCAAGCCAGAAGTCTATTAGGAAATAGACTTCATGGAGGTAAAATAAAAAAATTTAGATACAAATATTTATTGATGTTTATAGATACTTTTTTAGGATGGGTTGAGACTTTCCCAATTAAACATGAGACTGTGCAGATGATAACAACAACAACAACAACAACAACAAAACTACTAAAACAAATTCTTCCAAGGTTTGGTTTTTCTAAGTTTATAGGGTCAGACAATGGACCTACCTTTGTGTCCCAGGTAAGTTAGAGATTAGCTAATAATCTGGAGATTGATTGGATACTTTATTGTGCTTACAGACCCCAGAGTTCAAGATACATAAAAAAGATAATCCCTAAAAAGAGACCTTAACTAAATTGACCTTAGAGACTGATGGTGACTGGGTGACTCTTCTCTCCTTCATCCTTCATAGAGATCAGAACTCCCTGTACCAGATGGGACTCACCTACTGATAGAAGTTATTACAGAAACAGACTGTTGCTAATTGTCACAGGATTTTGAGGGTGTCCAATGGGCACACAAACGTGTTTGGCTTAAACTTTGAGCTTTCCATAAAACAGGTCTGCCTCCAGAGCTCCACCAACTTCAGCCTGGAGATTGGGTCCTAGTCAAGAGACACTGCCAGGAACCACTAGAGCCTCACTGAAAGGGCTCCTGTGCTACAGAGTCGCAGCCTGGATCCACCACACATGTTTACAGTTGAAGAAGACCCTGGCCAGCAGGAGGAAAATTCATCCTCAAGGCTTCTTCCTGATGGGCCCCTACCCATGCCCCAGGGACACCACAAAGACACAGCCCTGTTACTATTTTCATGAAACTTTAAACAGTCGCATGATTGGGACTTCTAGTCACAAGAGAAAGGGGGCAGGGAGGGAAAGAGATGCCAAATCTTTTAAATTCAGACTCCATTTTAGAGAACCTGACTTAAGTTTAAATTCAGGTAAACTAACAGACTGGTACCTAGCATTAGTTTTCACATTGCCCTACAACAAAACCTGTGCCTAGCTCTAGTCTCTAGGCTAATCCCCAACAAGACCAGAGTTTCCAGGCTACACCCTCAACAAGACCAGTATCTCCTGGTTATTTCCCCAACACACCGCACCACAGGTTACAAGCCCACCCCTTGCCTAATGACCACCAATTTAGAGTGGAGCGGAAGTTAAGTTTATGATATGACTCCCAGCACCAGCCAGTTATGTTTAAGGCCACAATAGCTTTCTAATCAGATGCTTGCATATGTACTCCCTGCTTGCTGCTTACTATAAAGCCTTGCCCCATAGACATTCAGGGCTCCCTCCCCACCACCCACAAAGCCATCTGTGTGATGGTGGTGCGTTGTGGGGAGGGCCTGAGCTAGCTCGAATAGAATAAAGACCCTGCTGTGAGTTGCATCAGATCTGCTCCTGTCTGGTTTTTTGGGATCACTAACCTTTCCCTGGCATAACAAGGACACAGGGTGTCATTATTACAGGTGTGAGAAGTGATCTTCTAGAAAGAAATATTGTTACCAGGAAGAGAATCATTACTGAGAAACTGTTGTCCAAATAATACCTTATATGATTGAATAATGTCTGAGGACTGTTAAAGAAACATACATATTGGTCATTTAAATCCTGGTTACACTTCCCTTCTGGGTGTTTAAGACTATGTAGGTGCCAAAATTCATCACTTTTACTGTCAGGGCAGTTGAAGATCTGGTCCCCAGGAGTCACACGGGCTTGGGGGGGGGTCTCTGTAACCTCTAGTCTGTCTTTTGCCACTTAGTCCTTCTATGTGAGTGTGGAGGACTTCCTCTTTGTGAACTCTCCTCTTTTCAGACTGGACACTGGTTAGTGTCTATTCAGCGGGGTCTCTGTGCCTCCCTGAACAAGAGAAAAGGTGGCTCTCCATAGTCATGGGCATTTTGAGAGATGCCCCACAGTTTTCCAGGCTTTGGTTGACCTTGGAAGACAAGGGGGAAACACTTTCCATGTTAATTCCTCTGACCACATCATTGTAGGCCTCCGAGCATGGTGACTGAACACTTGGTGGGCCAACTGCACCAGGTTGGGATTCTTCACTAATGTACAGTGTTAGGTGAAGCTTGAGTGGCAACTAAACACTTTAAAACAAGCCTTGGTTAAACATACCTAACGTTCCTATTGCTCGACCCTCGAGAAGCACTCATGGTGATTTCCTATTAAGAAAGTACTATCTAAATTAGGAGATCCTTTTCACAATTCATTATATGTAAATTGGGTTTAAGTCCCTGTAATCTAGAGGGTAGTAAATTAAAAAAAAAAAACAAAGCAGAACAAAAAAATTTAAAAACATTTAGAAGGTGATTGTAGAAACTGAGGACAACTACTCCATGATATAGTTTATTGTAGATGTGTGTGTGTGTGTGTGTGAGAGAGAGAGAGAGAGAGAGAGAGAGAGAGAGAGAGAGAGAGAGAGAGAGAACACAAACAGCCAGAGGCATCTAGAAGAATCCAGAGCAAAGAGAAAATAGTAGACTGAAAATGGCCAGCAAACCGGACTTGGCCATGAGAGAAGCCAGGAGCAGAGCACAGAGGAGAGAAAATTGGGGAGAGCAAGAGATAAAGACAAGAGAGTGGCCAATAGAGGGAGCATAGCCAGAAGAGCAGGGTTATAAGGATAATGAGCAGCTGGGGAGAGGGAGGCCTGTGAACTGAGAAGCTTAGGATACAGGAGGAGTGAGAAGAGGTAGCATGAGCTTTGGAAAGTCTAACAGGTACCTGCGACACTGAGGGACTCTGGAGGCCACCATGCACTTTGGCATGCTAGTAGGCATCATAGATAGATAACCACTTATCCCTTCCACCAGTAAGAAGAGAAATGGCTTCTTTTGGAGAGGGGAAGAAGCTTTACAAGTAACACACCCAAGTGAAGAAATGTGCCATCTCTAGAAACCAAATAGGCCCGCGAAGTGTTGTGCTTCTGTCTTGGTGGTGGGAGGGGCTAGGTGCAATAACTTATCCTTCACTCTAGAAGGAATATCTCTCCTTGCCCCACACCACTAAACTACGAATTTCACTAAGGTGAAATTTTTACCTTCTGGCCCTTGAATTTGGTTGGATTTATTTCCCATCCGCAGATGTGCATGCATGTTACCAACAAGTCCTAAGTGGTGGCTACCCCTGCTCACGTGGTCCAGTCGGCATGATTTCGTCAATATAGGAAATCAATGTGATATTTTGGGGAAGAGACACTAAGTTATGCCACAAGGATTGAGCGTTATATATCCTTGAGGTAAAATTGTAAGTATATAGTGCTGGTCTTTCTAACTGACAGCACATTGCTTCTGGTGATTCTTATGGACAGGTACTGAGAAAAAGGCATTTGCTACATCAGTAGTAGCTGCGTACCTTGTACCAAGAGATGTGTAATCTGCTCAGGTAAAGAGACCACATCTGGTACAGCAGCTGCAACTGGACTCACTACTTGAGTTTTCAACAGTCAAGTGTCATTCTCTATGGTCCGTCTGTCTGCTGCATTGGCCAGACAGGAGAGTTAAAGGGAGATGTGGTGGGAACCACCACCCCTCCATCTCTCAAGTCCTTGATGGTGGCACTAATTTCTGCAGTTTCCCCAGGGATATGATATTGCCTTTGATTCACTATTTTCCCTGGAAGAGGCAATTCCAATGGTTTCTATTTGGCCTTTCCAACCACAATATTAGTCCATATAGGTTGGGGAACCAATACGAGAATTCTGTCAACTTATTTAGTTAGCTTTCTCTGTATAGCTGTGGCTATCCTGTAACTTATTCTGTAGACAAGGTTGACTTGTAACTCTGCCTCCCAAGTGCTGGGAACTAGAGGCAGGTATTACCACCACATAGCTTCTGCCAAATTCTAGGTATATTTATTCCAACTGTACATTCTTCAACTGGTAAAATACCTACAAGTTGAATTTGTGGACCCACTGGATCTACTGAGAGTTAGATTCAGCCGAAACTCCGTTAATCACTTGACCTCCACAAGCTCCTACTTTAATTAGTTAAATGCGTCTTCTGGTCTCATGCAATCATTGTCAGTCCTGAACTAGTATCTAAGAGACCCCAGAATGTTTGAATGTTTCCTTCTCCTAGTGTATAGTTACCCTTGCAAAAGGCTGTAGGGCTATGGGGGAAATGCCGGATAAAGACTGACAGTAAAATAGGGTCCTTCATTAAAAGGGTTCTGGTGTGCAAACTGGTTCAAGTCTGGAAATTGGCTCATGGGCTGAGATTCCTGTTTGCCAAGGTCCAATGTAGCTTTTCATTCATTTGAGAACTTTTTCACTTACACAGATCAAACAGAAATGCTGATAAAAACATGACTGATTAGCCAGCAATAAAGGTCCACACTACCATAAAATTAATTTTGCCTATGCTGCCCTTTATGGGTCAGGCCATTATGGACTTTGTTTTCTCTATGCTGCCTATTAAGAAAACAATCACCTTGAGTTTGGAGACTCACTGATGCCACCTGGCCCTGCAACTTCAGGGCCCAACTAAAACCATCACACTAAATTCATCCAACTGAGCAGCAGCATGTCTGACCCTACTGGACCGAGGTAAAGGGTGACAACAAAGCTCTTCAGATGTGCTGTTGCCCCTCACTAATTTGTGTCTTACAGGATTAGTGAAGGGCATGCTTTCTGGGCTTTCCCTTTGTGGAAGATTAGGTTTTACACAGCATACCCACTCTAGCATTGCAGTTTCCCTAAACCTTAAAATCTCTTCCTCAACACCTTGGTGTTAGCTAAGGGATATCAGGCATCAGCAAGTCCTTTTCAGCATGTTTTTTTTTTTTTTTTACCATTCAAACTTTTGGCAGTCTCCCTTCTCCTGTTTTAACTGTGTGAACATCCATACAAAATCTAGAATTTCTACTCAGTGGGCCCATCAACATACTCAGCCTGGTTGAGTGCTGAGTCTTGCGTGGCTGCACAAAGGACAGCATGATACAGCCTCCATCTCTGGAGCAGGACCAGCAGGCCTCCAGGAGAGTTAACAGTTGCTGTGGGCATAAAGCTTGTTTATATAATAATGTATTTGTTTTACTTCATGCTCCTCCTTTGGGAAATGTTCTCCCTGCTCGATGTTAATGATAATTAGAAACAGTATGTCTGGGAGGTGAGACTGTGTTCCTCAGAAAAATGGTAATACTGTGACATTCGAGACCGTCCTAAGACTGTGGGAAAGAACTCTGAAAACATGAGTTCAAGAATGTATAATTTCTCAACTTTGCAAAATATAAGGATGCAGTACGAACTGTACGTGGGGCTTCACGGACGTGAAAGAACCGAGGCAGCTGCCCCAGTGAGCTGATAAAGAGAAAGAAATATTAACTATTTTTTTAAAACAACAAAAAAAGAAGCTCATAGTTTAAGTAATAAAGAGGCACCAGGAGGTAAGGGAGTAGTGATCTTAGGGCAAGATTCTACCCAGCTAAGCTTATTGTTTGTTCTTACAAAGGCAGGTAGATTTCTGAGTTCAAGGTCAGCCTGGGACAGAGTGGGTGTAGAATACAGTCAGAAAACTCAAGAATTTCTTCTAGCAGATTTTCTGACTTTGGTTGGAAAATCCATGAACTATTTAGAGACCCTTTGGAATTTTTCTAGCAGGTGGTCTGACTTTGGTTGGAAAGTCACTGCTGGTTTAGTAGACAATGAAGGAGTAATTTCCTCAGTGGGGGGGGGGGAGGGAAGGCAAGATCTCAGGTGGTGGAAATGGGTGGAGGGGTATATCCACTACTTCCTCCATTGTATAAACATGTGAGAATCTGGGGGTTCAAAGCTCTCAGCTTAAGTAGGGTCCTCCCATACATCTGTATTCCAAGGTACAGGATCCCATTTGTCTTTGTCAGTGTTCTCTTGCTGTGGAGAGACACCATGATCACAGTGACTCATATAAAGGAAAATATTTAATTAGGGCTGGCCTACAGTTTCAGAGATTGTCAATAATTGCCATTATTGTCGTGGCAGGAAGAATAATGTGTGCAGGCAGACATGGTTCTCCATCTGCATCTGCAGGCAGCGGGAAGAGGGAGTGAGTCACCAAACTAAGCCTGGCTTGAGCTTCTGAGCCCTCAAAGGCCACACGTCCTCTAACACAACCTTACCTACATCAAGGCCACACATCCAAAGAGAACTAATCCCTACAGGCCTTAGGGGACCATTTCTATTCAAATCACCACATCATTCTTTACCAATTAATGATATTATTTTAACTGCAGACATTTTCTGGCACTTGAATTTTCATTGTAGTTCARACAATTTTTATTTATTTATTTATTTTTGGTTTTTGAGACAGGGTTTCTCTGTATAGCCCTGGCTGTCCTGGAACTCACTCTGTAGACCAGGCTGGCCTCGAACTCAGAAATCTGCCTGCCTCTGCCTCCCAGAGTGCTGGGATTACAGGTGTGTGCCACCACCGCCCAGCTAATTCAGACATTCTTACAACGAGGGCTTCAGTTTGAATTTCCACAATTTAAACTCATTGCTGGAGAGAAGATTCTCTTCCAGAGCACACTTAGAAACTTGTAGAATGTTTATGTACATCTAGAGCCTAGTTTTATCACCGGTTCATTATTTCATTATTGTCCCTTCATTGCCTTATCCTGAAATTCTAGATCTTGGTTAATTTTTTATCACAGTGCTCATTTTTTTTTTTTTTAAAAGATAAAGTGCTCATTCCTTTTCTTGGTCAATTTATCCAAAGATGCTGAGAACAACCAACTGGCATCATTATTTTCCTACAAACTGTCAAAAAATTTTATACATGAGTCACTGCAATCCTTGCCTCTCAAAATTGGTCAATCAGGATAATCAAATACATTTATTTTGATACCCTTGTGAAATAGTTAACACCATGGGCTTTCAGTGTTCTCTGAGCTTCTAGGAAAGGTTTCAGTAACAAGAGAGGCTTCAGTAACTGTAGATGTTGGCAAATTGGAAAGTCTATTCTAAATACTTAGGAAAAATTCACCCTTATACTTTTGTGGCTCTAGAACCACTTCTGGAACAAAAACCTATTAGTCAGGGTTCTCTAGAGGAACAGAACTGGTAGAATGAACATGAACACACACACACATACACAGTGTTCTAAAGATTTGAATATATAAAGAGGCAATATGCTTGGAGAAATTCGGCTAGCAGAGATCAATAATGAATCCACTTTTAGGAAGCACTTGAGTCAGATTCATGGGCCAGAAAGGAGAATGGCATTTTTGCTGGAGCATAGAGGAATGAGTGTTTCATGATATAGCCCAGGTTAGACCTGTCTCCCAAGTAGCTGGAACTACAGTCATGAGCCATAGTTGGCAGAAGTTCTTTAATAGGTAGTTTTCCGTTTCATAATAGAATGCCCTAGAGATACACAGATGGTAGCAATGCATTCTAAATATGCTCTCAATATATTATACACTATAGGCACATACCACTCATCAGTTAGAAATGGTCAAGTGAGTAAAACTGGTCTTTAGCCACAATAAAAAGGCTATTTTTTAAAAATTTTATTTATTTATTTATTTATTTATTTATGTACGTATGTATGTGATGCTGGGAATCAAAGTCAGAGGCTCAAACATACTAGACCATTTCTCACTAAATTATACCACCAGCCCTCAATAATCTTAAGTTCATAGTGAGACAAAAATTTCTCCAGGCTTGTTTGCAGTAAAGAACTTAAAGACACCAAAGCCTTTCCGAAGTTGCATTTCAAGTTGCTGGGGAAAATGGCACTATATCGCCACTGGGCCAAAGCTTCCTCACTAAGGTTCACGTTCACATTAAGGAGGTAATTAGGCTACAGTGAGACCATTAAGTTTGCTGTACACTGACATGAATGTGCCGTAAGACGAGAAACAAAGACTGTTAAGCAACCTCTCAGAACCTGCAAACCATAGGGGTCGCTATGGAGAAGTCAAGCTTGCTGAGACCTCAACCTGGGCAGTTCTAGAAAACCTGTTGTTGTACAAGATGCCTGCACTATGCTATTTTGTTATGCACAATACTATATTTACTAGTTCAGTTTTGTTTCTGTTTCAGAGACAGGGTCTCCAACTGCACCTTAGCGGATAGCCTTAAACTCCTGGCAGTCTTTTTGCTTCAGTCTTCCAGGCACTGAGATTACAGGAATTGTTTCAGATTAATTGTAGCGAATTCAAGCCTTGGGCCCATCTCATCGTCTTCTGGAGGCCAGAGCAGATTTCACTAATGTGTTTCTGACTTGTTCCACTCTCGAAAGGCCCTCCTCACCGTGACAACCCAAGGGGGAGTTTTGCAGTTGCCCCCCAGCAAAGGTCCAGCTTCCTGTCACGCTTAGCCAGCATGCTTTTCACCTTTGGGTTGTTACGTGCCTTCTGCAAACAATTTAGGATACAACTGAAATCATGAGTTTCCAGCCTCATCCCCACTGGAAGGCTCTTTTTGTCTTTCCGTCACTGTCAGCATCTGAAAACCCCAGTCAAACTTAGGCAAATTCATATTGATTAAAATAAACGACAGAGATTCTTTTGGTTACCCTTTATTTGTTCCTAAGATGACTCATCTGTAGAAAGTAGACTTTAGATTGCTAGTCCAGACTCCTAGGGCCAGCATGTTCTGTGGATAGCAGTTTCCAGTTCTATCTTTTGAATTCTACTTGTGTGTACACCTTGGTGATATCGTTGTACCTGCCCTCAGGGGCCTGGTAGTTAGAGATAGGTGGTGTGTAATGTGGCCCTTCTTTCTCAAAGGGGAACAGGCTGGCGTCCCGCTTTACGGCCTCAGCATAGAGCTCTGCAGACTCAAGTTTCAGCTCTTCCAGGGCTTCCTGTTGGGCTTCCAGCAGAGCTCTGATGGCGTCCCTCTCCAGCTCCTGCTCCTGCTGCTTATGCAGTGCCCACCTCTTCAGCAGAAGAGCTCTCCGTTCACTCTCCTCAGACGAATGCTCCTCCTGAGGTCGCTGTCTGTGAACACATAGACCAAACATGTGAGGCCAAAGAGTACTGACCCTGTTGCAGAGGGACCCTTTTGACTGCACATGACTTCAGTGCCCTACTACCAGCACTGCCAGGCACAACCAGGGCTCAGGAAAATAGTAAATCTGAGGATCTATTAAGAAAGTAATGTCAGGGCTGGAGAGAGGATTCAGAGGTTAAGAGCATTTACTGTTCTTAGAGACCAGAATTTCTTTCTCAGCACCAGAGTTAGGTGGCTCAAACTGCTTATAACTTGAGCCATAGAACATCTGCTGCCTGTAAGGGCTTTCATATGAACACACTCCCAACACACAATTACATACTAAAAGCAACAGCACAGGACACGGCAGCAGCTGCTTTCCTCCAGAAGGAGCCTGCTGAGAGACAACTGTACTGTCTTTGCCCCAGGCAAACCGTCCTTTTGGGGAGCTGGGGCGCAGAAGAAAAATGAAACAAGCTCCAGTTAGAGACTAGGGCTTGCTTAGTCCTAGAACACCAGAAAAGTACCAGTGCTTCCCAACTTGTACGATTTTATAAACTGTGCACTTCTTAAAGAAAGCACAAGCTGCTAATCTTACACACAATACAACTGCAACACACAATACAACTGCAACACACACTAATTGAACGTTTGTAGAAGAGGCTGAGAGTCTCTTCTGTGGCGTAGAATGAGGGCTACAGAGCCAGGGTCTGTCACAGCTAACACTCATGCGAATGAGCAACATGAACCCTGGAGCAAAGCTGGTCCCAGACAGCACAATCCAAATGAACAGGATTCGGGCCAGGGCCAAGTCAAGACAAGCCTGCGCACCTGTCCCATCACAGACATGAACTTCAGCTAGAACTACTTGAGGGAATTCCTTTGCACTAAGGATGTCTCCCAGAGGAGAACTCTCACCTTGATTTATCCAGGAACCTCACAGGGGTAATGAAATCCTCAATAGGAATCAGCTCTTGGGCGGCTTTTTCCAGTTTTCGGATTCTCTTTTTCAAGCGATCCTTTGCTGCTTGATCCTTTCTCGGGTCTACCTTCTTCTTCTTTCGTAGAGGTTCTGCTCTAGTGGGTACAAGCATTCAGTCTCAGGACAGATGTGATGCTAAATAAAGTTCCTCATACTTGTACTATATGCTACAAGAAAGCTGTCCATGAGCTTAGCCCTCTGTCTTTACGGGGACTGTATGGGTCCTATCAATTCCAGGAAGCAGGTATTTACTAAGAGGATGTGTTGATTGTTTCTTTCTTTCTTTTTTTGGAGGATGGGGGGGGGGTGTTCTGAGACAGGGTTTTTCTGTGTAGCCTGGTTGTCCTGATTGTCTGTAGGCCAGGCTGTCTCTGCTTCCCAGTGCTGAGATTAAGGGGTGTACAACCACTGCCCAACTTTTTTTTTTTTTGATTCTTACATAGTCTTGGTTTGCCTGGAACTGGCTATAGTCAAGGATGTCCTTGAACTCTGATCCTACTGTCTCTCCCTCCAGACTTGCAGCGTAGTCATTTTCTACTACTGCTGGTATCATGGTGCTGGGGATTAATTGAAGGCTTTGTGCATGCTAGGCAAGGATCCAATAAACCAACCTACATTCTTAGCTTGGAAGTGTCAGCCTGTGATTCAGGTGTATATTAAAACTACCCTGAAAAGGGAACTTGCTGAACTAATGGATTAAAAAAAGCTCATTCACATTTTAAATTAATTTGTGATTTACAAAATGCTTTAAGACTAAAAAAGACAGGACAGTAAAAGTGACTGCCATAACTTTATTTACTTTTCAGATTTTTTTTTTTTTTAAATCAATTTCTGGGGTGTTGAGATTGCTCAGTGGTTAAGAACACTTGTAGCTCTAGCAGAGGACCTGGGTTTTGTTCCAAGCATTCACATGGTAGCTTACAACCATTTCCAGTTCCAAGGGATCTGGGACCCTCTTTTGGCCTTTGTGGGCACCAGGCATGCAATGCATGCCCATACATGCAATCATAACTCATTAAAAAAAATAGCCATGTCCTAAAGCTTTGACAATCATCTGATTTACTTTTGGGAACATACCTCCCAGGCAAAATGTGGCATTAGTAATACTCAAAATCTGAAGCCGGAGAGATGGCTTAGCAGTTAAGAGTGCTTGCAAATCTTTTTTTTGGTTGTTTTTTGAGACAGGGTTTCTCTGTGTAGCCCGGGCGTCCTGGAACTCACTCTGTAGACCAGGCTGGGTCTCGAACTCAGAAATCAGCCTGCCTCTGCTTCCCAAGTGCTGGGATTACAGACGTGCGCCACCACGCCTGGCAAGAGTGCTTGCAAATCTTAAGGACTGGAGTTTGGTTCCCAGAACCCACATCAGGGGCTCACCACTGCTTGTAACTAGAAGATCTGGAACCCCTGACTGAAACATATGTGTATTCATATGCCAGGCACATACACATAAAGAAATCTTAACGCATGTTAGCATTAAAATAAACTAAGTCAAATCCCAAGAAAGCATCCAGAGTTCCTAGAGGAACTATTATTAGTCTTGGAATCTTTCTCCCACTCAGTGAGTCAGAATGAGCAGGGGAGAGGAAGGCCTGTGGAAATACAGAAGTTAAGGTATGTCCTTTGAAACACACGAGACTCCTTAAATCTAGCTGCTATTGATTTAAACTACTCAAGTAGCAATACATATATGCTATCATAGTATAGAGCTGTTGAAAGGGCAGAGGCATCCACTTAAATTTAACTATTAATTTAATAGATTGAGATCTGCTAACCAAAGGTTGAACAGTCTTGCTTTGTTTTGGTCATATGCATACATGTGTTTTTCATACTAAGGATCATGTTGGATTTTACCTCATGGGGATGAGCTCCCAGAAGGACAGTAAGGAAGCTCTCTGGTGGGTGTGTCTGACCTGTGCCTGGAAGGTTCCAGGGATCCTGAAGGAGAGAAGGGTATGTATGAAGATCTGTTTGGGGAAAGAGAAGGCACATACACATAACTACAGGGCTTCCCAAAACCTGGAGGATGTTTGTAAGCATTTATTTTGCATTTTTTAGACAAAAGTCTCCTGGAACTTGAGGCAATTCTCTTGCCTCAGTTGCTCCACCATGCCATTTCATGTTCATTTGTATTAGGCCAGCAAGGTCAAGGTGAGAATTTTTCAAAACTCCATTTCTCACGGGGGCAGAGCCTTTACTTGCTCTGGTAGGATTTTTTTTTCTTCCGTTTTAAGACAGAGTGTAATATAGCCAGGGTTTTACATTTGTATGTAGCTAGCTGTTGATGACCTTGACTTTCTGATCTAGCCTCCACCTCCAGTCTCCATAGTGCTGGGGATGCAGGAGTAGGCTACCACCTAGGCAGGATTTAGGCTTCACACTTGTTAGGCAAGTACTCTGTCAAGTGAGTACATTCCCAGTTCGGATTTTCATCCGCAACAGATTCGGTAGGCTCATCCCAGAAATAATCTGCGAGCGCCTACGAGCAGCTACGGCGAAAAGCCCGCGCACGCGCACGCGCACCTGCCCTAGGTATTCTGCCATCCCGGCTACACTCACCAGCTCCGAGGCCGCAGAGCCCGCGCAGCACACAGCATCACAGCGGTAGCCATCGCTTTTCACGCTACCCGCAGGCGGGCAGCTTCCGGGAGCGCGCCCCTGGGCGGTCCGACCAGGTACCGGATAGCGTCCGACAGGCCTCTGCCCGGAACTCGCCAGTCCGGGATTCGGAGAGGCGGGCCCGCAGCTGGTCCCGCCCCCGACGCAGCCCCGCCCCGGGCGAGCGCGGCTGGCTTCGAGGCGCCCTTTCGCGGGCGTTCCGCCTCCTGTGGGTGCTGCGGTACTTTCGTGCTGCCCTTGCCCAAGTGCCGGTGTTCTCTGCTCCGCCTGGCCTATGTGTTTACGTCTATGCAAATGTCCCGCTCTTCTAATAAACGCGCCCGTCTGGCCCCCTATCCTTCTCCACCAGGCTAGCTCTTTTATGCATGCAATTGAGCCCAGGGCGGCTGCCGTCTGCCGCTAGATTCATGCTGGCGCCGGCCCGGCTGGCGCTCGCGAGATACTCAGTAGCGCGAATTGATGGATGGCGGAAGCTAGTTTCTAAGCTGGACTTGGAGCCGCGGAGTTAGAACTAGAGATCTGGAACACCACCCTGGCTCTGCATCGCCGGGCGGGATCTCAAGGCTTTGCCAGCCTGCTCACACCGAGTCTCCCCAGCGACCGCGTCCGTGCCAGCGGAGTATCCCCGCTCTCCCCTCTGTCTACCGAAGAACCGAGGCGGCCCGGTCCGCGTAGGGAGCGGTTTCCCGCCGGGGCGATTTGGCAGGTGCGCGCCGTGACTTCCGGCGTTGCCCCGGAGCCGCCGGAGGAGGAGCGGCGCAGGGGATGCGGCTGTGGCGGCGGCGGCGGCGGCCGAGCGCAGGAGGCGGCTGTGGCGGCGGCTGGAGGCACGGGCCGGCGATGGCGCGGCGGCGCTGAGGGCAAGGGTGGGCGGCGGCCGGAGGGCGGGCGGCGCGGGAGGAAGCGGCGGCGGCTCCATGGCCCAGGCGTGCTGAGGGACCCGGCTCTGGCTTCAGCCCGGCAGCGGCCGAACAATGAAGCTCTTGAAGCCAACCTGGGTCAACCACAATGGTGAGTGCATGCAGGAGTCGTGGGCGTCCGAGCCTGCATCGGGGTGGGGTCTGGAGTTGGCTTGCGGCGGGTCTCAAGTCCTGCCCGCCTTGTCCCGACGCCGGTGCCGGGTGCTGGAGCTGCAGAACGGGCGGGAGCAGACTTTGTCCCCGGCTCTGGGACACCGGCGAGCCCGGGCACGTGCTTCGGGCTGGTTGCAGCGAAGTCCGCCTTCGCCTCAGGCAACGGCGCTGTGTCCTGCGCCGCCCACCTTTAGTCTGGGATGCCTGGCTCCTGTGAGCCGGCTTGGGTACCGACTTGGTGCTGCCACCCGGCTTCACCATCCAGTACGTGCTCAGATGGTTGCCGTGAGTATGAAACTGGGGCGACATCCCCCTTGTGGCCTTTCAGTGGCTCGGTGAGATCTAGCATCTGCATGAGATACTTACTGGCTGAACTGCCCTTTCTGAGGCTTGGAGCTTGTGACAGTGCCCCCACTCGGGCTATTGCGATCTTGGAATGGGAAGGGCCCGGGCTCAGGTCCTACGGAGGACCACGAAAGAACCACGTTTAATGTAGGATCGGGGCTTCAGAATGACTAAGATCGGGGCCAGTGGTGCACAGGAGACGAGCAACTTTGGATACGTGATAATGACTTCAAAAAGCAGAGTCCTACACCCTGGTGGAGATGGTTGGTACAAAGCAGCTGGTGGCGTCCAGTTTTGTCGAGAACTACTGCAGGAGTTGGTTTGCTCTGCCGAGGAAGAACTAGAGCCTTTCCCTCCCAGCTTTTAGTACTTGAGTCTCTGGAAGGACCTGAATGACGCACTAGAAGCGGCCACCCTTTGCTGAAGGGAAAGGGTCTTTTCCTCCTTTCTACTTTGTATTACATCTAGAGGGAGCTACAGTTGTGTGTGTGTGTGTGTGTGTGTGTGTGTGTGTGTGCGCGCGCGCGCGCGCGCAAAACAAGGCGAGAAGATGAATTTTTCTCTTTTTAAAAATTCACGTGACCTTTCCATTTTTTTAAAAAAATTGGTCCGGGGTGCTTTTTATTCACAGCCAAACTTTTTTTTTTTTTTTTCCAGGGTTGGGGGTGCGTTCACAAGGAAGGTCAATGGTGGTCCATAGTCTGGATGTGTGCTCTCTGCACTTCACAGTATGATTGTGAAGTTCAGCTAAGAATAGAGGTTTTAAAGTTCGGATCCCAGGAAGTTCATTAGAAATCTAGGTGATGGGGAGGGGAAAGAATATGATAAAAACATATTGTATGAAAAAAATTTTTTAATGAAAAAATCTGTGATAATTATTCATGATAAAAGATGTTGAGACTTAAGCAAATTTCTTTCTTTTTAAATCTGAAGGTAACCTCTTTCTGTATTGCCTTTATCTTGGAGAGGGTGCTATTACATGCCACTACTAAGCATACCTTTAAAGATGGTCGTGAGTAGTGGGACCCTAGATAGTAGTAGCTGGTAGAATCAAGTTTCCTTTGGATGAATAAATAGAAGCCCTACTGCACTGGAGGGGATTGTACTTCCTGGCTTTCTCCCTCAGCAGTTGCATTTCCTGTCTCCTTATGCAGCGTGAGCTCTAGGGTCTGGGAGTTCAGAGAGGGGAGGAAAGAGAACCTGGGATGCATTTAGACCAGGTAGGCAGCTAGAAGAGGTTAAAGGCAGAAAGAGAGGTGTTTCCTGGTCTTCATCTTTTGGCCCAGTACTAGAGAAATCTCTCACAAAGGGTATCTCAGCCCCAGTATGTTCTCAGTCACAACCGTTTAGGGGCTGTCCTGTGTATTGTGTGATCTTTACTTAGATATTAGCAGTACCTACCACCATAACTGTCCATTTACCTCAACCAAAAACATCTGGATATTGCTGATGCCCATTGATAGACCAGATCACCTCCAGCTGAGACGTTCTGGTCTATGGTTATCAGCATGTTTTTAAATCTTGACATTGTAATGTTGCAATGGAATTTGCCTTGGATGTAGATTTAGACTGAATTTAAGATAACATCATTTCCTAGTTAAGGATTCTTGGGTTTTACTAATTTTAGGCCTTGGTAAAATCATGTGAAGAGACATACTTCTTCCTCAAGCTCAATATAAAAGATTGCTCGTAAGGTATACAATATAACAATTAGTGTACTGGCTGGTTTTGTGTGTTAACTTGACACAGGCTGGAGTTATCATAGAGAAAGGAGCTTCAATTGGGGAAGTGCCTCCATGAGATCCAGCTGTGGGGCATTTTCTCAATTAGTGATCAAGGGGGTGGGCCCCTTGTGCCATCCCCGAGATGGTGGTCTTGGGTTCTAAGAGAGCAGGCTGAGCAAGCTCGGAGAAGCAAGCCAATAAGTAACATCCCTCCATGGCCTCTGCATCAGCTCCTGCTTCGTGACCTGCTTGAGTTCCAGTCCTGACTTCTTTTGGTGATGAACAACAGTGGAAGTGTAAGCTGAATAAACCTTTTCCTCCTCAACTTGCTTTTTGGTCATAATGTTTATGCAAGGAATAGAAACCCTGACTAAGACAATTAGTATCTATTACTTATATTGATATTATGTGTAGTACACTTTCCACACTTTTTTTTTTTTTTTTTTTTGATTTTTCGAGACAGGGTTTCTCTGTAGCCCTGGCTGTCCTGGAACTCATTCTGTAGACCAGGCTGGCCTCGAACTCAGAAATCCGCCTGCCTCTGCCTCCCAAGTGCTGGGATTAAAGGCGTGCGCCACCACCGCCCGGCCTTTTCACACATTTTTTTGAGATGTAATCTTGTTGACTATATTTTACTTATTTATTTTTTGAGATAAGATCTCACTGTCTGGTGGTGGTGGCGGCGGCGGAGGCGGCACACGCCTGTAATCCCAGCACTCTGGGAGGCAGAGGCAGGCGGACTTCTGAGTTCAAGGATAGCCAGGGCTATACAGAGAAACCCTGTCTCAGAAAAAAAAAAAAAATCTCACTGTTTAGTCTTAGTTGTCCTGGAAACTCTCCTAGTAGGCCATGCTGGCCTGGAACTCACAGAGATCCTCCTGCCTCTTTCAGTTGCAGAGATTAAAGGCATGCACCATCATACCTGGCCATACACATTTACTTTAATTATGGCCAAAATAAGTTCGACTGCTGAGTAAGGTTATGTACTGGGTGCTAGTTGTGGTGACACACACCTATAGTTATGGTACTTGGGGAGGCTGAGGCAGAAAGATTGAGTTAAAAAGGGCTTATCTCCAAGTGTAAATGTGTCTCTGAAAGAATGTTAATAACAGAGATGGTGTTCTTGGACAGTCAGGATCCAAAGGCCCAAGCGTTCAGGAGACATAGTGCATGCCGCATAAGGAAAGCTGAGAAGGAGTGGGGAGAATGGCTGGGGGATGGATGGAATCATGAACACCTTGTGAGGGACTTGAACTTTGTATTTTGGGTTTGGGGAGGGGAGCATTGAAGTTTCTGAGGGGTTTGGACACCTAGAATGTGTTTTAGGAAGTCCTTGGACTTAGAAGGTGGTCTCTAGACCTTGGTAAGATGTACTAGGGCAGGGAGGAAAGGTCAGGGGTGGCAGAGATGAGAGAGGAGGAAGCACTGTAGATAAAGGAACAACTAGTGGGACTTGGCCATTCCATGCATAAAGTGTAGAATTATGTCATTTTTTGAGTTTATTTATAAGTGCTGGAGAAAGAATACAGATGAGAGATGGGCAATGTTGTCTTTTGTGTGTGTAGTGTATGTGCACATGAATGTCTAACACATTTGGAGGCTGGGAGGGGATGTTAGGTGCTCTGCTTTATCATCACTCTGTTCCATACATCCCTGAGACAGATCGACCCTGGCGTCAGGAAGTAATTCCCTTGCTCATCTCACCCAAGTTGGAGTTAGAGGTGGAGGAATGGACATTGTTGGGTTTTTATATGGGTGCTGGGGATTAGTAGGTTCTCATGCTTGGGTTGCATGCTCTCTACTCACTGAGCTATCTCCTGAGCCCCTACTGGGATTCTCTCAGGCATTTACGGATTTGTTTGCTTATTATTTCTGTGTTTGTGCCTGTGTTCATGGGTGCCAGAGATGAATGTCAGGTTCCTTCTGTTGCCCTCTCCCTTTTTGAGACAGTGTTTCTTACTGAACCTGGAATTCACACCATGGGTTTAGACTGACGCCAGTGATCCCTCAAGAAACTCCTGTCTTTTGCATCCTAAGTGCTGGGATTACTGTTGTGGTGTGACAGCTGGCTTCCAGAGACAGAATTCAGGTCAGTTTACCAGCTGAAGGCCTCTACTCTCCCCCCAAATTTTTTTTAATCAATCAGCTGTATATAATGGTCCATGACTGGAAACCTATGACCCAAGAGGCAGAAGGACAGCAGTGAGTTTGAGGCCTGGGCTATAGATTGAGGTCCTTTCCCATATATATCTTGTGTGTGTGCGTGTGCGCGTGTGTACACACACACACACACACACACACACACACACACACATTAATTTTTTCATTTTAGAATTTTACTCTAATAAGTGAACATACACTTTCAGCTTATAAGGAGATTCATGTTACACAGCTGGGAGGTGTACTTGGGCAGTCCCTGGCTCTGACCAGTGCAGCCAAGTGGCCGAATCTTGGGTCTTGTGGGTGTCCATGGGAGGGATACGAGCTCTGTCTGCGTTGACCCAGATTTGTTTACCCAGATATTGCTGGTGTAATCTAATTACTTTAGTATTTGTGTTTAGACTAAGAGAGGCCTAGCAAATGACACAAATCTGGACTAAGCCTTGGGGTCTAAAAATTGAGGCAAACACATTTTATGTTCTTGGCAAGATCAGCAACAGCACCCAGAGGACTGGGTGAGGCTGTTAAACATCTGGAAAAGGTGCTGCTGATCCTCTGGGTTGCCTGCCCTTTTTGCTAGCAGAATTCCAGGGTTTCTGTGGTTTTCTGTCTGCCCTTCTCTGTAGGCAATCTCTTGGTAGGGGCGGCATGTGTGTGCCAAGGAGTTTTCAAATTACTGCGGATGAATATTACCTCTCTACCTAGCTGGAATATTTTGTGTGCCAAGGAGTTTTTAAATTACTGCGGATGAATATTACCTCTCTACCTGCTGGGGCCTTCTGGGTCCCAGTTTCTTCTGCAAGACTAAACTGGGTCTGAATGTGGCAGCCAGTTTGTAATCAATGGACAGGCTCACACTGAGCATGGCAGGAGAGGAATATGGAGGGTTTTCAGCTCTTTTAAGTTGCTAAATTACATTAATATACCCAAAAGAAGACCTATTTTAGGACTTGTCCTGTGAGCTCGTGCACCACTCTTAAGATTCTATATAACTTGCTTCAGAAGACATCTGTAACAGCACTGTTTGCTGATGGAAACAGGCTGAATTTGCGGCCCTCTCCAAGATGTTACCAGCTATGAAGGAAATTAGGTGGTAATTGTACCTAGCCCAGCTTGGGATTTTTCTTTCTAATTTGACAAATAATGGCCTCAGAGTTGCCTCTGACCACCTCTGTCTTCCTGGAGAGTTTGAGGACCATTCTCTTTTCAGAGAGACAGCTTTCAGAAACTGAGTGACACTTGGTACAAGAAGTATTATCATGCTTGGAGATTGGTGCCTTGGAACTTCTGACCTTGGGGGACTCAAAGCCCTGCTTTCTGAAGGAACAGGAAAGAGGGACCCGTACTCCAGCCTTGGGCCTATGTCTTCCCTGTTAGCCTGATTAGATCATCTAGGTTATATGCCTTCTCCTGCACTGGTTACTGTTGCCTACTGGTTTATATGTGTGAGAATAGATACTTTAGTAAAGTAAAATTGGAATCCCACTAAAGCCTGCCTACAGAAAGGTAGCTCCTAAAGACAGAGAGAGGGAGAGAGGGAGGGAGGGAGGCAGGGAGGGAGAGAGAGAGAGAGAGAGAGAGAGATAGATAGATAGATATATATGCCTGGAACATACTAACCACTGAGTGAATACCTATGTATATGAGGAGGAGATAAAGGGCACCTGGAGGGTGGTAACCACTACCCTTGACTTGCTTCTTGTTTGTCCTAGCTATGTCTTCTTATAGATCAGATTTTTCTGCTGGAGTCTGCTGGAGACTCCAGGGATAAGAAACATTTTGTCTCGGGCTGGAGAGATGACTCAACGGTTAAGAGCACTGACTGCTCTTCCGAAGGTCCTCAGTTCAAATCCCAGCAACCACATGGTGGTGGCTTATAACCATCTGTAATGAGATCTGATGCTCTCTTCTGGGGTGTCTGTGTACTTACATATAAGTGTACTTACATATAATAAATAAATAAATATTAAAAAAAAAGAAACATTTTGTCTCAGGGCTTCTTAAATTTGATCAATTTGTGCGTGTGTGTGTGTGTGTGTGTGTGTGTGTGTGTGTATGTGTGTGTGTGCGCGCGCGCGCGTTTGTCTGTGTCTGTGTTGGGGGGCCGAGAAAGCAAGGGTTTACAGGTACAGGGATAACGCTTATGAATAAGACAGTTTTCTCCTGCTACCTTATGGGAACCAAGGATCAAATTCAGGCCTGTGGGAAGTGTAATACAGCCATGAGCCATCTTACCAGCCCTATTAGGATTGAAATCTTCCTCCTCCTCTCCTCCTCCTCTTCCCTCCTTTTCTTTTCTTTTCTTTTCTTTTCTTTTCTTTTCTCTTCTCTTCTCTTCTCTTCTCTTCTCTTCTCTTCTCTTCTCTTCTCTTCCTTTCTCTTTCTCTCTCTCTTTCTTTCTTTCTTTCTTTCTTTCTTTCTTTCTTTCTTTCTTTCTTTCTTTCTTTCTTTCTTTCTCTTGTTTTTCAAGACAGGATTTCTCTGTGTAGTCCTGGTTGTCCTGTAACTCCCTTTGTAGACCAGGCTTGCCTCAAACTCAGAGATCTGCCTGCCTTTGCCTCCTGAGTGCTGGGATCAAAGGTGTGTGCCACATTTGGCAACTTTTCCACTTTTGACCACTTTACACCCAAAAATCTTTTTTTTTATGTGATTTTGGCTGTAGAATTATATAACATTACTGATAATAATAACTTTTATTTTTCAAACAATCTTTTTTTTTTTCACTCTTTTTTTTTCTTTTTTGCTTTTTTGAGACAGGGTTTCTCTGTGTAGCTCTGGCTGTCCTGGAACTCACTTTGTAGACCAGGCTGGCCTCGAACTCAGAAATCCGCCTGCCTCTGCCTCCCAAGTGCTGGGATTACAGGCGTGCRCCACCACTGCCCGGCCATCAGAAACTCTTCATTGGTGCTGATCTTTTTGTGGCTTTCACACATGAGGTTGTGACCCACAGTTTAAGAACCCTGAAGCTTGGTCATATCCTGGTAGTTTTTTATTTTCCCTTCCTTGCTTCCTTCCTTCCTAAAATTTTTTTTCTTTTTTTACTGGCTATTTTCTTTGTTTACATTTCAAATATTTCCCCCTTTCCAGATCACCCCTTCAGAAACCCCATCCCATCCCTCTCCCCCTTCTATGAGGGTGCTCCCCTACCCACCCACTCCTGTCTTCCCTCCCTGGAATCCTTTACACTGGGGCATCGAACACCCACAGGCCCAGGGCCTCTCGTAGTTTTCTATTTTTAAGAAGGGAAATAGAATAAATAGAACAGATAGGAAGCAACTGACAAACACTCCTCCCCCAACAAAAAGAAACTAATATCTGTCTGATGTTGTCTAACCAACATAAGACAGATTAAGCTTATAGGAAGGTCGCCCTGGAAAATAGCACGTAATAGGGGTAGACAAAAGGGGCAGCAAGTCTCCTCTGAGGACCAAGAATAGATCTTTGTTGCAGTAGACTTTAGGGCTATGGCATTTTCCAAAGACCCTCCTGCAGAGAATATAATAAATCTCCCCATTTGAAAAATACCAGGGGTTGCTGTGTGCCAGGGTCTGAGCTAAAAGCTGGAAACAGTGTGAAACTAGACAGCTCCCCAGACTGAAGCCATCCATCTAGAGAGTGGGGTGGTATCTTATTCACAGCAAAGAGGTGGTGTAGGGGAAGCTTCCAGAGTAATTGCTTAGCAAGTGACAACTAGGAGAAGGGTGGAAAGCTACCAGTGTGTGCCTGCCAAGTCTGATAATAGCAAGAATGTTGTAGTGGGAAAATGCAAGGACAACAGCATTGCAGGTAAGGCCAGAGAGCAAAGAAACATCCTGAGCAAGAGCCATCAGCAGAGAGTAGGTCAGTGTGGAGAGGAACAGCCAACAGAAACTAAGCAATACTAGGGAGAGATAGGTATAGGGGAATCTCAGTTATTTTCTTTAGGTTTACTGGGTTTTTATTTGTTTTGAGACAATGTCTTGGTCTTATACCAAGGCTGGTCTTGAACTTTGTAAATTCAAGAGGTCCTCCTGCCTCCCATGTTTCTGGAAGTGTGTGTGTGTGTGTGTGTGTGTGTGTGTGTGTGTGAGTGAGTGGCTGTAACCACCTAGAGTAGGACAGTTGTAAATAAAACATACTTTGGGAAGCCCGAGCATATACTTTGCTGCAAAAGTTGCCTGTTTGAGAGTTTGTACACAGGAGGATTGTTGGGGGCACTCTTGGGAGTAGCCAGTGTTAATTTGAGAAGTTGTGCAGACAGATGATGAACTAGAATAGAGGTGGAGCAAGAGCCACAGATGGCCTTGTGAGGAGGAAATAGCTATACCACAACAGGAGGAAGTGGGAGCTGGGAGACTCTCTTGAAGCTGTTATGGCGATCCAGGCAAGAGATGATTATATCTGATTGAGGTGGTGATGACCCTGATAAGTTACAGATGGTTTCATGTGAGTATGTATGGAGCTGAGTGGTGCTAAAGCGGTCTGAGGGGTTAAGGCCTTTGTATTCCTATGTATTGGATTCATAGGATGGAATTATAGATACCTGTGAGCCATCATGTGGGTGCTGGGAACCGAAGCCCTCCTCTGGAAGAGCAGGCGGTGCTCTTAACTGCTGAGCTATTGCTCCGGCACTCCCTTTGGTTGTATTTTGAGACAGTCTTGTTTTATAACTCAGGCTGGCTTTTTCTCAAGACTCAGTTTTCAGCTTATTAGAATTGTTGGATCATAATATTCAATTTCTAATTAGCCCTCAAACTTTCATGTTGTGGAGATAACCATGTTTCACATTTTGAAATCCCAACAAAGTTTCCATTTTCTCCACATTTTTGCCAATATTTGTCACTTTATAGTTTGCTGGTAAGTAACCTTCATTGGACTAAAGTGATGTGATTTGGATTTCAGGATTGAAGAGAAAGAGTTTTTGCATTGCTTCCTGGCTATTCATATCTTCATAGGAAAAATGTGTATTTAAGTCCTGTGTCTCTTTGTTTTTTGTTTTTGTTTTTGTTTTTTCGAGACAGGGTTTCTCTGTGTAGCCCTGGCTGTCCTGGAACTCACTCTGTAGACCAGGCTGGCCTCGAACTCAGAAATCTGCCT
>BDUI01000013.1:2121842-2137380 GCA_002335545.1 Apodemus speciosus
CAAGTGCTGGGATTACAGGCGTGCGCCACCACGCCCGGCTCTGTATCTTTCTACTTAGGTTTGTATGATTATCTTTAATTCTGGGAGCTTCCTATAGATAGGGCTATGCTATCATACTATGTGCATTTTTGTATTAGGTACATTGTAGATATTTATTAATGTAGATTGGGTGAGAAAGTTTCTAGGGGATGGATGCTTTAGATGTATGGTGTGAGGATATGAGCTGTGATTGGTATCTGTGTAGTTGACTTCTTGGGTAAAAAGAATGGTTTGTGGCACGAAGGTAAGTGTTTTGACAAGCTTTGTAAGAAGGCCAATTCACAGTCTGACATTTCACAGACTTACAGAACAGAAATGTATTCTTCCCTGATGCCTACCACAAGACATAGAGCCTTTTAGAAAAAGTTAAACTGACAAATGCCTATCCTAAGTTATCTGAGGCCAAAGGTTTTGTCGTTTTAAGATATTCTTTATGTGATATACTACCCTCTAGCTTTATTGATGTAAAGCAGCCATATTTATCCCTTGCTTATGATTCCACATGTTGACAAGGCTCATCAGGTTGTTATTACCTTGGATTTACTGAGTCTGCTGGGATGGCTTCAGCAGCATACAGCTAGAATACCTACCTGTCTCTGTGCTCAGAGCCTTGGTTCTCACTGCTGTGTGTCTTTTTTTTTTTTTTTTTTTTTTTTTTTTTTTTTTTTTGTATTTTGTATTTGTTTTTTTTTGAGACAGGGTTTCTCTGTGTAGCCCTGGCTGTCCTGGAACTCACTCTGTAGACCAGGCTAGCCTCGAACTCAGAAATCCACCTGCCTCTGCCTCCCAGAGTGCTGGGATTATAGTCGTGTGCCACCACCGGCTAACTGCTGTGTGTCCTTAACAGTCCTCTTTCTGTGGACAACTGAGGCCTCTTCAAAGCATGGGAGTTGAACTGGGAACCAGATTTCTCCAGATAGCAAAAGCTGAGATGTTCGACCTTTGTAAGGTTAGCCTAGCACAGGAACTTGTTGGTTAAAGCAGGTAACAGGCCAGCCCCGACTCAAGGCAAAGAAGGCACATAGGAGTGCTAGGCCTAGGGAGGTGTGTTTTACTGTGGTCCACTGATGCAGCCTGAAGGCCTGAAGTAGTATGTCCAGCAGAGCAGGTGTAAGGCTCGCAGCGTGTCATGAGGACACATTCACACTCTGGCCCACTCTCCTACCCTTCTTTGCTTCCTTCCTATTCATGTAGATTATGTTATTTAGCTAGGTACCATACCACAGTATTAATAGCTTCAGGCTTTAGAGCTGGGTGCTGTATGGCTCTGGACAACTTTCTGGACCTTTCTGTGTGCCTTCATGTCTTCCTAGTGTAAAATGAGAATGTTGGAAGTATTTACCCCAGGAAACTAGATAAGATTTAGAAAATGCCTGGGCTGAGTCCCCCTGCAGAGTTTGAGGGGAGATTAGATGCTCAAGAGCATATTTTGCTACTGAGGCTTAACGTTCATGGTAGCATTCACGAGGTGTGCCCAGCATGGCCCTGGCTCTTCGTTCCCAGAAAGCCTTCCAATAGAGGTGACTGTTGCTCTCCTTACCAAATGGGGGAGAAGTCTTCTGTGCCGATTTTGCCACTGTTCCTTGGTACCTGGCAGGACTCACTGTCTTGGCTTAGTGCTGACTGCCACAGCTGCTGGAAACAAGTACCTGCGTGACTTGAGGCTGGCCTCACAGCCCCAAATGCCCTTCCTGGTTTCTCAAACCTTTTTTGTGAGGACTATTCTTGGATTGGGTGGGCAAGAAAGCTACTGTCCTGGGGTTCTTTCTCTCCTGTACTTTAGCCTTTGGGAAAGTGTGATGCCAGAGAGAACATGGGCATGCCAGTGCGGTCCTGAGTGGAAGCAGTGACAGGAAGGAGCCAGGTGGAGCCTCCTGCTCTTCTTCACTGTGCTTTCAGGATGTACCTTCCTTTATGCCACTGGAATTTCAGGATCCTTCTCTTTTTTTTAATTTTTATTTTTGGTTTATTTATTTATTTTTTAACGTGTGTTTGTTTGTATGTATGCTCTCCTGTACCACAGTGTATCTGTGGAGGTCAGAGAGTAACTTGTAGGAGTTGGTTCTTCTACCATGTGAGTTCTAGAGATTGAATTTAGGTGATCAGGCTTTGTGGAAAACACTTATGTGAGCTATCTTGCAGTTCATGGGTTCTTTTCTTTTCTTTTCTTTTCTTTTCTTTTCTTTTCTTTTTTTTTTTAAGATTTATTTATCATTATATCTAAGCACACTGTAGCTTTCTTCAGACATACCAGAGGAGAGCGTCAGATCTCTTTACAGATGGTTGTGAGCCACCATGTGGTTGCTGGGATTTGAAYTCAGGRYCTTTGGAAGAGCAATCAGTGCTCTTAACTGCTGAGCCATCTTTCCAGCGGGCCCCCCCCCCCCCCATGGGTTCTTTTCTTGATGACTAAGACAAAACTAATTAAGATCTGTGTTTGGAATTTGGGGGAAATGGACTTGCAGGCCCTCTTACGTCTCATTTCTAAGTATACCTACTACCAGGTCTATTCCTTCAGAGCTATCTAGAATGTGAGCTGTGTCAGGAATAAAAGGATAACCTATGTCAGAGAAAATGAGGATTGAGTCTGCTGTGTGTCCAATGTCCAAGATAGTTTTTAGCATTTTGTGTGTGTGCACTGCACAGATACACACACACACACACACACACACACACACACACACTCACTCACTCCACTAGCATTGACCAGTTTGGCTCTTGATTAACCTGGAGATCACTGAAGGGACTTGGGGACCAGGCAAAGGCTGCCAGTGAGATGACAGGGTCTAAAGTGTTAGCTTTTATTAATTAGGAATACAAGAGACCATAAAACATGTAGTGATTGCCAACCTTTCCAAAGGTTTCTCTCTGTATTTGGCACGCCTGTTCCACAGTGGTCTTGCACAGCTGTCTCTCCCACTACCACCTGGTGACCAGTGAGAAGGAAAAGATATTTCCCTCTTATACTTGATTTGATCACACAGATAAGAGTCTGGAAGATGAGGCCAAGGCGCATCACCAAGGGCCCATATTGATTACTGCCTTTGGGTACCTGCATTGGATTTTCCACATTGGCATGGGGTCCCTGGCAGGGTTTACAGCTCTCACCTTATCACTCGTGAAATTCTCGAGCTGATGACTTTTCGTCCCTTGTCTGCAACAGTAGTTGCTGATGTTCAGTTGACTGTCATACTTCTTTTTTAAAATTTATTTATTTATTTATTTATTTATTTATTTATTTATTTATTTATTTATTTATTTATAGTCCTGGCTGTCCTGGAACTCACTCTGTAGACTAGGCTGGCCTCGAACTCAGAAATCCGCCTGCCTCTGCCTCCCGAGTGCTGGGATTACCGGCGTGCGTCATCACTGCCCGGCTTGACTGTCATACTTCTAACCTGTCACTCACAGGCTGATGATATAGTTTGAACTCAGTAGCAACTAATATGACACCTGGAGCTTTTGTCCCTTTGGCCTTGGAAACAGACCAGGGAGATGGACAGATACCAACTAGGCACAAGGTTCTTCGATTACCTTCACAAATTACTTGGTTTTGGTTTCATTGCCTGACTTGGTCTGCCCTGCAATCAATTGCCTCAGCCAGGTCTGGGTGCAAAGGGGCCCTTTGTTTTGTTTCTAAGAACCTGTTTTGACTGTTTACCTTTAGGAACTGATTATTGAATTTAATGAGTATACATGTTAACAGAGGTCCAGATGGGATGCTGAGAGGGTAGACTTTCTATACTACCCCAGGGGAGATGTGAACCAATGGTCAACCAAAGTAAGGATAGCAGGATAGCATCAAAGTCCAACTTTGTGAGCCATTTTTTTTTGATTACTTGCAGGAGTCTGCATGAGGGGTTACATACAGGAGTACAGGAGTATGGATGACTTAAAGACAGCTGTATCTCTGAAAGTCCACCCTGGCACGGTGACAGCTTCTGAAAGCTGGAGCCTGGAGTGCACCACACAGCCTGCAGGCAGCTTGACAGACTGGAGAGTATTTCTTCCAGCATGTCCAGTTGGCCTAAGCCTTTTCTAGGCAACTCAGCTGCTCTGAAGTCTCTCAGTAGGCTTTACTGCTTACACACTCTTGGGGAGGAAGGAGCCACTGTGTCCTATGGCTAGGGTTAGGGTCAGTTTCAGGAATTTCTTGAGGTTTTTGTTGTTTACTTTCTAGTTTTAAGGAACTTCCCTGAGTATGGACTGTTTCACCTCCCTTCAGAACATTCCGAGGGTTCCAAGCTTCCCTCTGAGATGGAGCGCTTTACCTTGGAGGGAATTGCTACACACCGTGTATAGTATAGATTTTCATCTTCACGAGAGGAGGAAGGGTCCTCGGTGGCAGTGAGTCAGTCGTTCACCCTGCCTGTGCCAGCCAGCCCATCAGAAGGGCTGGAGAGTCCTTCTTTCCAAGCTGTCAGCCAAGTACAGGCTCATCAGGTGTACATGTGATCCTTTCACGGGAACTTGTGACTTGAACTTTTATTGTAGTTTATATATTCAGGCCCCCAGGAAATACCCAGCAGTGCTGTAGTCTCTTGTTTTCAGTGATGACATACTTAGTCTCTGCTGGGTTTTCAGCTATTTAATGTTGCCTGGAGAGTCTAGCAGTTTTGACTGACTTCCCATTCTTACTCACAGGTAATTTTTATCTGCAGCCTGATTCTTTGTCCTAGATGTAAATTTAGAGATATTATTTGAGTAATCAATATTTTAAAAATGAAAATTTATTGTTTTTTTAGTGAATAAAAGCCAAGCTAGATGTGTTTTTCTTTGTTTCCAGGGAAGCCTATTTTTTCAGTTGATATTCACCCTGATGGGACCAAGTTTGCAACTGGAGGACAAGGTATGTTTGTAGAGTGAATATCACTTCCCTGTTGCTGTACCCTGCTTCTCCTGGATCCATGGTTAGCTCTAACAAGACAACTTGTTGCTTTGTAATATGACTGTGACTCAGCTTAAAGTGCACAGTTTGAACAGGTTAAATCACAAACTTTATTTATTTTGAGCTGGATAAGGTTGCATAGGCCTGTGATCTCAGTGCTAGGAAGACAGGAAGATATAAATTCTAGGCAGCCTAGATGGCAAAGTGAAATTGACTTGAAGATGAACATTTTTGGTAGTCTGTAGGTTGATCTTATAAATATTGTGAAGCTGGCTTATCATTCTAATTAAAGCTTTTTATTAAGGTAAAGCTAGAATGAAATTGCTACACCCCTGGTTATTAGATATAAATCGGCAGGCCCCCCCCCCCCCCCCAAAGTCTAGTTACAGAAAGGCAAGGATTCTGTCAATATTTTCATTTGAATCGCTAGACTGGTTTTTCTGGACAAAGKAATTTGWCTGTGTTAGTGAGAAAATAAGAATGATGCCCAGAGCATTTGAACACAGCATCCACAGTATGAGCATGCTTCATCTAGCTTCTACTGTGGTATTGAGATAACATAGCTCTGTTAGGAAAGACAACCAACAGCTTCCTTTTTTAAAAAATGCCAGGAAACCAAGTTTTTATTTATAGTGTAAGAAGTAGCATTTGCTCAAGACCCCCTCCCCTACCTTCCAGGTGCTACAGGGTGGGCTCACAGTAGGCATTTGCACAGAGGCAGGTGTAAGGCAGTTGTGGTTGAGAAAGATTTCCCTCTGCTCTAAGAGGGTAATTAGGAATATTCTTACATGTTGGCCGGGGAAGAGGTTTAAAGCATTTGCCATTACTTTGCAACATCCATTTCAGACATTCATTTTTTTTCAAGACTTCTGTTAGCTATAGAGATGGAAAGCAAGCAAACAGGCAAAAATAATTAGTAAAATGTGTAGATAGACTTTTCAGTACAGCTGACATCAACTTATGACCCTCCTAAATTCCCTCTTTTGGTTGATCTCCATCTATAGGTGACTGCAAAGGGCAGATAAGAAGGTAATGAGCCCTTTTTCCTGTGTTCAGGGCACATTTCAAATTTGGGTCTCAAAGCGTCCAGTCAATTCTGGAAACAGCCACCGGATCCAGGCAGCACCTTGAAGGGGAGGGAAACCCTGGTAGGGACTGCACTTTTCTCCTTTTCCTCAGTGCACATGCAGACCTGAAGGGGCCTGACAGTGATTTTCCTTCCTTTTTGTTTTGTAGATGAGGAGTCTGTGTGTTCTGGATAGGAATGAGGCTCTCAGAGGCCAGACAGGCTCTGTCTCTTCCTAATTTGTAGTTCAGTCAGTATTTTTATAAAGACAGGCTGGCCTTAGCTACTATTAAATTCACTCTCTTTTGGGTCCCTGTTATTTTTTCCCCTCACCTTTTGTGTCATTTACATTAATAAATCAAGATAAGTCTGCTTAGATCTAGTCAAGTATGATTTAAGAAACTAAATGAGCATTTTCTATAGTTATTGTTATCAATATCAAGTTTCTACTTCTTGCATATTGAGCTTTTCTTGCTCCTTCATTCCAGGGCAGGATTCTGGGAAGGTTGTGATCTGGAATATGTCTCCAGTCCTCCAGGAGGATGACGAGAAGGATGAAAATATTCCCAAGATGCTTTGCCAGATGGACAATCACTTAGGTATTACAGAGTGGCCCTTTGCAGGCTTTGCGTGTTGGCAGAGTGCCCAAGGTTAGCACATGTGTTTGTAATTAGAAAGATAAGGCCCCGTGCGGCGTTAACTCCCCTCGGCCTGCTGTCTGAAGGCACAGATGTTGGCTGCACACCTGGGTGAGTTATTCGGCAGAAGACTCGGCCCGCCCACAGAACCATCTTTGGACAGTCTGCAGGTACCTCTGGTGATTTCCTGCTCATGAGTCGTTACTGCCTGATTACATGGGGCTTTGGGACCAGTGACCTGGGCACAGTAGGGTTCTGGGGAAGGGTACATAAGAGACAGCTCAACAGGTATCAGATTGGTGCTGTGTCAGTAAGAGTCTCTGCCAGGACCTTTAGAATGAGGAACAGTTTCATGTTTTTCTTCCCTGTTGTATGTAATGCCTTAGTGACCATTGACAGTTACTAGTGTTTGGTATTAGTTCCTTCCTTTGCTTTGTGTGTTCTTACAAGCCTCTCAGGGTCACTGGGGCTAGAGCATAAGTTGCTCAGGGGTCATGCATCAACTTGAACGTTGTTAGGGTCCGTCATATTTCATATCTCCCAAGACTGAGCTGTGTGTGCCCCTGGAGTCTGTAACCGAGCGGAAGTCTGGGGGGTTTCTGCTGGACAAAGCCTAACCACACAGAGTCTTTCAGTCTCCCATGCTGATGAGTTTGGGAAATTAAATTTAAAAGAATGGCTCTGGTAATCAAGGTTATTTAGAGCTATGTGTTCTACTCAGCAACTTCTTGGAAAGTTCTGGGAAAGACATTCTGGCCTTCTTAGTATGTTTCATTTTGAGAATAATTCCTATTGAAAATCATCCCATTAATAGACAACCTTTTGGAACTAATGAAGTTTATTGCTGTTCATAGGAATACGCTTCCTGTTGTCTCATTCAGCACAATTCTCAGATTATGCATATTTTCCCTTTAGACTATTCTAGTCATTTGTTACAGCACAAGATTAGTGTTTAACTGGATTGTTTCTCTGAGACTCTTACACAGTAAATGCTTTCAGTAGATTAGGTAGTTTTATAAACCTTTTACATCTTGCCAGATTCTGTATAATACAAATGGCGTGCCTATTGGATTTTCATCACCTTATTTTTTTTCTTCCCAGCATGTGTGAACTGTGTGCGGTGGTCAAACAGTGGGATGTATTTAGCTTCTGGGGGAGATGACAAACTGATTATGGTGTGGAAGCGGGCTACGTAAGCATCATTTTCCTTTTTCACATTTAATTTTTAGAAGCTTCTTTGCTGGTCTTTATTAAAGTCACCTTTCCCACCCTGGCATAGAAGTCCTATTCTATAGCAAGAAGTTGCTATAGGTCAGAAGTGGATGAAGGCCGACAGTGACTTGGAGGCTTCCGTCCTCCCTGCTGACCAGGTCAGCTGCCCTCTTGTAGGAACACAGGTCTTAGCTGAGAAGGAAGGGCTAAGGCTAACCCTTAGAGCCACTGACATTGGGGCTTCCTTTGTTTGTTATTCAAATAAAATTTCACATGGAACCCTCACATCAAAATGAAGATCTGAACGAGGGCTGAGAATCCAGAGCCTACCTTCCTTGCCTCATTTGTGGCAGCTCCGCCTTGCAGTAAACTAAGGATCATCTGTGGAAAGATTTTCATAATTATCCTTGAACATAATGTGTCCTGATACTGTGTCTCACACTAAGCTTTCCATGTGACTCTGGGTCACATGTGTCCCTGACCTGACATCATTGTTCAGCCAGAGTAACTAGGGCCATAGCTTTGAGAGCTGAGCCATGCTGTCTTCCGTGGCCGCGTGGCTGCCTCAGGAGCTCTGTGGGTAAGTGTATAGCTTTCCAAGAGCAAATGGCGGAGGCTCTGGGCATGGCACCCTCTTCCATGTGCCTCCATCTGGAAGGAGGCCGTACCTGGGACTCTCGTATTTTTCTTTCTTATTTTTGAAAGCAGTAATATTGAATCCATTATAAAGGGACATAAAATATTGTTCCTTTTTTTTTTTTTTTTTGAGGCAGACATAGTGGCTCCTACCTGTGGACCCAGCTACTCAGGAGGGACTGGCTTGGACCCAGGAGTTTGAGATTATTCTGGGAAATATAGTGAGACCTTGCCTTCAAATAAAAATGTAGTTGATATTCTCCTTTTTTTTTTCCAAATTAAAAAAGATGGGGTCTCATGTAGCCCAGACCTTGGGTGACCTTGAACTTCTGATCCTGCTGTCTATCTCCTGAGTGCTGAGATTACCAGTGTGCGTCACATGCCTGAGTTCTTATATTTACTTATTTATTTGTGACAGTCTACTTTAAATAACCAACACAAATACTATGTTTAGTATGCACTTTAGAAGTGTAAAAACAGCTTATAGTCCTACCACCTAAAGAAAGCCATGGTTAAGATTTTGTTTTTTCTGGTGTGTATTTCTTTGCTCTATTCCATGTGTAGAGTGTCTGTGCTACGTGTAGTGTTTAAGTCATGTAAATGGTATCATACTGTAGATGGTGACCTCTGGTCTGCTTTTCTCTCACCTTGTCTTGAAAATTTTCCTGTTGAAGATTTGCAGTGGCTGAGGATTATTTCACAAGTGCATGGATTGAACATAAGTTACCACTTCTGCCACATCTTTTGTTTAACAACCTGGTGCTTTTAGCTGCTGTCTGGCTTTGCCTTTTCTGTTTGCTATGATAAGCTGTGCTACAGGGAGCATCTCTGAACGGTATCTGGAACACTCCGTGAGTGCGTATCTCATGCCTCTTTCACACAGGTACATTGGGCCCAGCACTGTGTTTGGCTCCAGTGGTAAGCTTGCCAACGTGGAGCAGTGGCGGTGTGTCTCCATCCTCCGGAGTCACTCAGGCGGTAAGTGGGCTAAGTTTTTGGGTGAGTGGGTCTCTTTTGGTTGCCTTAATCATTAGCACCTCTGTATCTTTGCTGTTGTTTAGTCCTTAAAGTACTACCTGGGATTTCCCTATCACCACTTGTCCTTTAAGGTTTAAGCAGTCACTGGCTCCATCACCTGCCTTCGCTTGCATTCAATTACCAACACATACTCTCGGAACATGTAAGTGTGTGTGTTTAGCATGGAGCTCCCAGCCCTCTGTTGCCTGTTCTGCAGGAATGCTTTCATTCTTAGCTTACTAAGTCCATAAATACATCTGTTTACTCCTGAGATACAAGCCTGAAGGTACCCACTGGAAAGTTTCTTTCCTTCCTTCCTTCCTTCCTTCCTTCCTTCCTTCCTTCCTTCCTTCCTTCCTTCCATTCTTTTTTCATACATACATAGATACATACATATTATACATAAATTAATTTGTGTTTGAGCATGCATACCACATGAACATGTAGAGGTGAGAGGACACTTGCCTGAGTCAGTTTCCTTGCTCTACCATGTGGGTTCTGAGAATCAAAGTTAGGTTGTCAGGCTTGGTAGCAAACTTCTTTACCCACTGAACTATCTCACTAGTCCTAGTGGAAACTTTCTTAACTTGACCTTGACTATGTTTATAAAGTGGTTCAAATAGGCTAGTTTGGAAAGAGTCACATTGTGCAAGTTTAAGCTGAAGAGGAAGATGACTAGTCTGTATAAAGCCCATGCACTTTAGTTACCAAATACCTTGATCCATGTGTATACAATTCAGACCTTGGAGAAGGCTGTGGTGCAACAGGGAAGAAACTCCTTAAAAACAAGACAAGACAACAAGAACCTCAGAAACCCATTCATTCTAGGAGAATACAAGGTCATCGGGATAGGTTACAATGCACTAGTAGTATATGTGCAACAAATTCTTTTAACTTTAAGTGAATAAACTGATTTCTTAAAAATATTTTTGGAGATTATATTTATATTGCGTATGAATGTGTTTTTGATATATGTCTGTGTACTACATGTGTGTGGTGCCTGTGAAGACCAGAAGAGGAATGTTGGATCTTTTGGAACTGGTGTTTGAGGTGATTATTAACCACAATATAGGTGCTGGAAGTTGAACTGGAGTTCTTTGGAATTGCAGCCCATCCTTAACTGCTGACCCATCTCTCCAGCCTGCCTTGCCCTCCCTCTAAAAGAGACTTCATTATAAATTATGTGTTCAGGTTGGCTGGGTGGTGCATGCTTTTAATCCTAGTACTCATGAAGTAGAGGCAGGCAGATCTCTCTATCAGTTCAAGACCAGCTTGGTCCACATAATGAATTCCAGGCCAGCCAGGGTTATACAGTGAGACCCTGTTCCACAAAACAAAACAAAAACAATCAAATAACACCTAATTAACCAAATCAAATAAACCAAAGGCAACAACCAAAAAACCCCAACATAAAATAAAATAAAATACAAGTGTCCATGTGGGTATGTGTATGTGACTGCAGATGCCCTTGGAAGTGTCAGAAGAGGGCCTCAGATCCTCTGTATCTGGATTTATAGGCAGTTGTAAGCTGCCCAGTGTGATGCTGGGAACTGAATTTGGGTTCTGTATAAGAGCTGTCTGGATAGACAGCTGGAACTATTGAGTCATCTCATCAACCTCCAAAAGGAGAAATGAATTGTTTTGTTTTGTTTTGTTTTGTCTGTTTTGTTTTCTTTTGAGACATGGGCTGCCTGGCTGTCCTGGAACTTACTATGTAGTCTGAGGTTGGCCTCAGACTCAGAGCTCTATTGGCCTCTGCTTCCTGTGTTCTGGGATTAAAGGTATATATCACCATGGCAGCTAAATCTTAAGATTCATCTCTTAAGAACCAAAGATAGAACCTTAGCGAAAGCTAAAGCAGGAACCTTGTGTTGTGTTTGATAACACCAAGCATTTGTAATTTTCCCTTTTCACTTTTATAGCAGCTTACAGGGAGTCTAGTTGGGCCTCACTGGAGCTTGACACAAGTATCTAAGAGGGTGTTTTAAGATTAGGTATGGAGTCAAGTGAGGACCCTTAACCTGAGACTTGGGCTGAGCTATAATGTGAGATCTCTCCTGTACCACCTTACCTGGGAGTCCTCCTCCCCTGGGAGTCCCTTACCAGGTAAGTTGGTTGGCTGCTTTCAAGTGGCAGATTTCATACTTCTGTTCCCTAGTTTTGATAGCAGGTCTGTGTAAAACTGTCCATGAGGTAATGTTAGTGCAGATAAATGAGTAAGAAGCCTCTGGGTCTTTGAAAAGCAAAAATTTAAAAAAATAAAAAATAGATCTGACAGATTTAACTTTAAAAAAAAAGGGACAGAATTAGAAATGATGTTCTAGAAAAATATTTAAGCATTAAGCTAAAAACAAAAACAAAAGCAAGAAACAGACTCCAAGTTCTTAATTGATGCTAAAGGGAAACATTTGACTCTGAGTGAAAAAGTTGGAAACCAGGAGCTTCAGAATGGGTCCCGGTTTTGATTCCCTGCACTAGGTTCTGATCTGCAGCCTCAGACATACTCCCTTATGTTGTAGTTCCTAGCCTTTTTACTTTTGATTTTGAGACACAGTCTCATAATTACTCCCACGGTGGGCATCAGTACAATTCAGGCCAGTCTTGAACATACTGTATTCCTGCCTCAGTCTCCCAAATATCTGGGATTATTAGACTATTCAGTTGTCCCAGCTCTAAATTATTGATATATTATTTCAAGTTTTGAGAAAACATCTACAGAACATAGAAATATTTACTCTTCAAAGTAAGATAAAACCCCTGGTTTCAAAACCCCAATAGAAAATAACAGGGAGACATAAACAACCTGAATAAAAAAAGAAACATTAATAGCAATGCTAGAGAGTAAAGTTAACTCAGAATAATTAAATTTCATCCATGCAGAGGAATTTGAATAAATGGAAGTCCATTATAACCTACTAATAGATTGAAATGACTTATGCTACACAGTCATCGTAGGTGTTCTAACAAGAATATTAGCTAGTTAGTCATTACTCTCCTAATTACGCCTTTAAAAGATGCTCATAGAGAGCTTTTTTCTTTAATATGGCAAAATCCTGTATCTTTAAAGCTAATGACAAACTGAGTTTGGCGACACATCCCTCTTCCCAGCACTCAGGAAGCTGCAGCAAGAGGTTTGTGAGTTGGAGGCCAGTTGGGAGTGCATAGCCAGGTAGTGGTGGTGCACACCTTTTTTGTTTTTGTTTTTTTTAAAGATTTATTTTTATGCATATGAGTACACTATTGCTCTCTTCAGACACACCAGAAGAGGGCATCGGATCCCATTACAGATGGTTGTGAGCCACCATATGGTTGCTGGGAATTGAACTCCGGACCTCTGGAAAAGCAGTCAGTGCTCTTAACTGCTGAGCATCTCTCCAGCCCAAGGTGGCACACACCTTTAACCCCAGCACTCTAGAATCAGAGGTAGATATGTGTATCTTTGAGAGTTTGAGGCCAGCACAGTGAGAGTTACACAAAGCTACATAGCGAGACCATATTTAACAACAGCAACAACAACATGAAACAAAACCCAAAAGAAGATAATGAGTATGCAGATATTACAGTTTACAATTAAGTCTAATTTTCTTTTATACTGAGAAAAGATAGAATGAGTTCAGTTGTGTATTTTGTTGCTCCAAAGGTTTAGCAGTACAGTTACATAGACTACAGAAGAGGGTAGACATACTGGAAAGACAGAAATGAAGCATTGTGTCATATCCAGCAAAAGCAAAGCAATAACAAAGCACTGAAGAAAACACTTAGTACTACTAAAGTAAGCCATTCAGTGGCTTCATATGAAAGCATGTGTCTTTTATTAGTAACACCTAAATAGAATATCTAATGATTAAAAAAGTCTCAGGACCAATAACATAAAAGAGTTGTGAATACCTGGAAATAATAGTACCAAGAAATACATGACATCTGACTTAAACTACGGACTTATTCAAAAAACGTTTACAATGCTGGGCTTTAACTCAGGGTCTTTGCATATTGGACAAGCACCCTGCCCTTGACCTATAACTCCAGCTGTCTTTTTTGTCTCCTCTTTTTAGAAAGTGAGTCTTGCTCTGATTGCCTAGACCCAAGTCCTACTTAAACTCTCTAAACAGTTGAGTAGGAAAACAGGTATATATATCATTACCACAAACTTTCTTTTAAATATGAGGCAGACTCTTACCACATAGTTCATGGTGATGTGGAACTTGTTGTATCCCCAAGGCTGGACTCAAGTTCATGATCCTCCTGCCATAGCTTCCTGAATATTGGTATTATAGGCATGAACCTTTATGCTTGGCTTCACAATCTTTTGAGAGGTACATAATTCATTAAATAAGATTTATTATTTATTATCAACTTAATTACTCATCAGTGTATCAGTTACTTGATCACATGTTCTCTTCCAGGCCCGGCGCTTCCCTCAGAGAGTGCTTGTAAGAAGGGCAGATTTAGCTAGACCTAGCAACATAGACCTGCCATTGGCCTCTTAAGAGGCTGTGGCATGACGCCGGAAGGTCAAATTTCAATTCTAGTCTAGGTGGTTTAGTGAGACCCTATCTCAGAAAGAGGGCTCGGGATGTAACTCACTGGCTATGTGGGATGTGGTTCTGGATTTAATGGTCATGTAGGAGGAAAACTAAAGGATGGACAGGAAGCTAGTAAGATGTGATGAGCACTGGGTAAGGAACCATGGAGGTAATTGGCAAGTCTAGAAGCAGTGAGGAGAGGGAGGGTGCTATTGTGAGCATCCTCCTGTTTGGTAACTGTAAGGAGAGGAGAAGGAACAGCAGGAGCAGAGGCACTGGAGTATGGGCTTGTGCTGGATGTATTCAGGGAGCAACAGGGGATAGAGGGAGTGGGTTGGAGATTTGGGGGTTGGGGCTTTGAGATTATTGTGAGTGCTTTTGGTTGAGTGAACAGTAAGATCAGGAGATTTTGCAGTGAGAATTTGAAGCCTGTGGCAAGCTCTCAGGATCAGGCTAAAGGTGGTACTGGAGAGACCTGAAAAAGGAAGGTGATCTAAGTGAGAGGCAATGCCAGCCCTGTCCTGGGTGCTAACTCGGAAGTGATCAGAGGAGGAGTTCCTGGTGTATCTAATACAAGTTCTGAAACACACAGAAGAATCTAGAGAATTTACACTAAACATGGAAAGGATATCCATGTTCTGTGTCCATCCTGAACCATAGGAAGGATGTTATTTTCAGAATTCTGAGATGTGTGCTTGTAAGGAGAAAGGTTTCAAAGTTTGGTTGTGGACATGCTGGTGAGAATTTGGAAGGAGGAATCCTAAACACAAATAGGAGATGGAATAAGTAAAGGTTTGAAATGATGAGACTTAAGAGAGGATAAGAGGAGGTGTGTGTGTGTGTGTGTGCGCGCGCGCGCGCGTTTATGTTTATTCCTGTGTGTCTATGAACATTTCTTAGTAAAGGAGGGTAACACATTGTAATCCCCAAATGTGCACACAAACACTAGCTAACCCTGTGTTGTTTCAAATGCTGCTTGATCTTCTTTCTTTTCTAACCATTCCCTGTCCCCTGACTGCCTAAAAATGTTACATTCATTTTGAGTCATTGTAATAGTCATTTATTATACATTTTCCTTCATCATTAAGGATGCACCACTTCCAGCTTAAAAAAAAAAAAAACCCAAATAATCAAAAAACCTATATTGCAGGATTGGAGAGATGGGTCAGTGATTAAAAGTGTTTACTGCGATTCCTGGGAGCACTGGTTCAGTTCCCAGCACACATATAATGGCTTATAGCTATCTGTAACTCAAGCTCCAAGGGATCTCATGCCTCTTCCTACCTCTGCAGGCTTCTTTATGTGTGTGGTATACCTAGATACACTGAGGCACACATATATACCTACATCCAACCAACCAACCAACCAACCAACCAGCCAGCCAACCAACCAGCCATCCAACCAACCAACCAACCAACCAACCAACCAACCAACCAACCAGTCAGTCAACCAACCAACCAGTCAATTAGTCAACCAATCAATCAATCAGCCAGCCAGCCAGCCAGCCAGCCAGCCAGCC
>BDUI01000013.1:2137735-2149616 GCA_002335545.1 Apodemus speciosus
AACTAACCAACCAACCAACCAACCAACCAACCAACCAACCAACCAACCAACCAACCGACCAACCAATATTTTAAAACCCCTGTGTTACAAAGTGTGCTAACCCTAAATCCTGGTCTGCTGTTTGGTGGTTGGAAGAGCTTGTTACCTCATATGATTTAGAAAAATACATAAAAATGTGAGTTTAGATGTTACCATTGTAACTCAGAAGAAGTAAGTATGAAACTTCTTGAAATACCTCTGATCATTCATAAAAATGAATAAAGAGGTATTTCAGAAGTAAGTAAGGCATTGCTGTGGGTATGAGTATGGCAGAAACCAAGGGGACCGAGGAGTTTAAGCAGCCTAGAGCCCTGCCCCACGTTTTGGAAGAATTATCCTCTTGGAATTGCTAGAATAATAGTGGGAATAATAACGAGAAATTACATTGTTAAGAGTAGGGTTGGCGAGGTAGCTCAAGTATGCTGAGCTTAGCCAGAGGGAATGGTGTGTGTGACAGTTTAAGGAGAAGCTTCAAGTCTGGAGTTCAGAGAAAACTATTTCAGGTGTGGATTCCCTGAGAAGCTAGGCACAGATGTTATACTGTCCACTGGATAAACACTGTTACAGTGAATATTATTCACAGTATCCTGTGGTATCTGACACATTGTAAACTTTGGATAAAACAGCACTGAAGAACACTATACTGTATTGAAGAACTTTGTACTTCATGGAATCACCTATGGAATCTCTTCACATGTCCTATAGTAACCATTAAGCCGTTTATGAAGTTAACTGAAAGCCACAATAAATACAGCATACACCCAAGTACATAGGAGATAAACACTAGATAATTAAGATAGAAGTGAATATTTATCAGCTCTCTAGCCAAGGTGACATTTTCAAGATTAGCAGGTATTGTGTTTAACTTTGCTTGCAAGAATAGAAGAAATTATGATGGGTAGTAACAGTCTCCTTTATTAAGTTTCCACACTATGGGAACTGACTAGTTGACATTGATGGATAATATATGACATTAGTCTGCAGTTTGCTAAGAAAATCATGTCTATTTTATGGGTTCTATTTGACCACATCAGTTTCTAGACCAGGCTATCTTTGAACTCACATAGATCTGCCTGCCTCTGCCTCCTGAGTGCTGGATGAAGGGAGACACTACCATGCCTGACTCCTGACTCCATCTTTTCTGGTGTAGTCTTGGCATTATCAATTTTGGAGCTTATGTGACTACTCCTACAGAACTGTCAGCTCTTGTTTTCTTCATCAAGTAGACACTGAATTTAGTTATGTTAACATCCACTGCTCAGAATGATTTCACAGTTGATAGTCCTAAAACATGAGCAAATTAATCTAAAAAGTCTACTTCAGATTTCCTTTTACTGGTAATTCAGTTAAGGCTTATGTTGAAAATTGTGCCTAATAAACTAGAAGAAAAAATGGTCACAATTGTCACTGCTAATAGAGTTTTGAAGTAATTGTATGTAGAAATGTAAAGGCACAGAAGTCTCTTTTCCCATATCTTGAGCTAGGGTCTTGATATGTAGCCTAGTCTTGCTGTACCACTATGCCCAGCTCATAGAGGGCTTTGAAAAGTTGTCTACAGAGCCAAGGGCAGGGTCAAACATGTCTTATCCTAGCAAGTTCAAGACCAGTGCAAGACAGAGCAAGGCCCCATCTCAACAAAACAGTAGAGCTCTGGTAGTTAGTGTTCAGTACTGTTAGGCCTGTTTATAACAGTGAATGGAAGCTCAGAAGGAGAGTGAGGAACAAGTGGTGCTTGTCTTTTTGGGGGTTCAACAGAGAAGGGATGCTCCTGCAAAGTTAGTAGTGGGGCAGGCCCCCGAGGCACTCAGACAGAGCTGCTCCTGTTGCCTGGGCATTCTGCTGCTTGCTTCCCTCTCACCCCGCGGTGGGAAGGTTCTGGAGAAGGCCCAGCAGGGATGAAGAACAAGGTAGCAGGCAAACAGCATGTTGGAGACTACAGAAGCAGGAAACCCCAGGTTGTGGTTGTAATATGTGGGCTTGAAGACACATGACCTAGAGATTCCTACAGGCTGTGTCCTCAGTTGCTTTGTAAACAGCAGGAGGCACTGTGGTCGATTAGTGCTTGAAAGTTAGTGCTCACCGGAACATGACAAAATAAAAGCAGCTGTTAGGGTCTCATGAGTAAAAGATTCAAAGTCAGTTGACTGGGCCTACAGAAAAGGCTGCTGCTGTGTGCCCACCGTCACCCAAGTGCACGCCAGGTAAGAGGTCTTACCATTGTACCCTGTCTTCTTCCAGATGTGATGGATGTAGCATGGTCTCCCCACGACGCCTGGTTGGCCTCATGCAGCGTGGACAACACTGTCGTCATTTGGAATGCTGTGAAGTTCCCAGGTCTGGGGCTCTCCGTACCGTAGCAGCCGAAAGCCCTGCTGCCCACAGTGCTGCTAGTCCGTGTGGAGCCGGGTGGGGAGAGGGCTGGATTGTCTGTCGTTTCAATCTTGGGCACAAAGTTAAGGGGTCAAGGATTTGAGTGTCTTGTCAGCATCCCAGTTTTGCTGTTCCTTATCAACTATATTTGTTTAAGGTTTAGAAAGAGATTTATGCTAAAGAAAAACTAGCTGAGTGTTTGATAGTTCACGAAGGTGGCATGTGGACAGTTGACACTGAGCGATGCTGGCACTTCACATATAATATGTGCTCCTTCTGCCTTTGGGCTCTGCCTTCAGCCCTGTGGCCATCTCTGAGACCGTCCGGCAGGTGTGCGGTACCACAAATGCAGTTTTACAAGAGAGTGGCTTTTCTTCTTACATGTTTAAAATTATGAGAGATTATACAATTCGGTATAGCGTTGCAGTTAATAACTAGTAAAATATTTGTTGTAGCTGGGTGTGGTGGCATACAACTTTAATCCCAGCATTAAGAAGCCGAGGCAGGTTGATCTCTGGGTTTGAAGCCAGCCTAGTCCACAAAGGGAGTTCTAGGACAACCAGGGGTTCCTATGTGATTCTTGAGTCCATTTTTCTCATGGGCTAAAACACATCATCTATCGAGTGGATTTAAGTCATTTTAATTCCTTCTGAAGCTACTACTGGCATGTGTGGGGACACTTGTTTTGGCCTTAGGAGGAGCAGTTTTAGAGACCGGTATAGCATTGACTACAGATCTGAATGAGGTTGTCTTAGTCACATTGCATCTTCAGCATTGACTTCCAGATAACTCATTTAAAAGACTCCTAAATGTTGGTCTTCTTGAGCTGTGAGCCTCTGGGGCTCACATCAGAATTGCTGATGTTACAGATATCCAGGTTACAAATATCTGAGCCCGCTGCAGATAAGATTTGGGGTCAGGATTAGCAGCTGTGGCTCCAGCTTGTACCCTCATTACTCTTCCTCTGGGTCTTGTGTGGCCCCCACATGTGTTAGCGTATGCTGGCCAGCATGATGCAGCCATATCTTCAGTTTGCTTTTGCATTGGTGGAGGTGAAACACGGGGCTCTTCTGCTTCCATTTAGTGGTGGGATTGGTCAAGTTAGACTGCTCAGGTCCCTTCAATCGGCCATCACAACTTATGTTTTCTATGTGGTGATTCTTTTTATAGATAACACCTATTCATATTTTACTTTTTTTTTTTTTTTCCTTCACAGAGATTCTTGCAACTCTGAGAGGTCATTCTGGCTTAGTGAAAGGTTTGACTTGGGACCCTGTTGGTAAATACATTGCCTCTCAAGCTGATGATCGAAGTTTGAAGGTGTGGAGGACGCTGGACTGGCAGCTAGAGACGAGCATCACCAAACCTTTTGATGAGGTAACTGGCCTCTGCCCTGCTGTACTTCTTGGACAGAGAGGAGCTGGCCATGGTGCAGACCATGCGGCCTTGCAGTTTAGGGGTCTCTAGTTTTGAGTTAGGTGATAAAAATGTTTTCTTTCTGATGAAGTGTTCAATGGCCAGCTTTGAAATGAAAAATATTTTATTACATTTTTATTTTTAGTATTTTTAATTGGCGTACAGTCTTTTAGGGTTCATTATAGCATTTTGAAACATAATTTATTGTTGTTGATCTTCATCCTGCTTCATCCCTGAGTTCTGTTCTCTCTCTTGTATCCTCTTCTGTGGTAACCTCCTTCCCACTTCCCATGGCTTATGCTCTGTGGGTGATGCACTTCCTTAACTGTTCTTTTCCCATCTTGTGGTCCCTTTCTGGTTTTATGACCTACACAGACCCGCACACTCACACACCTACATACCCTAAGCCAAGAGAGAACATGTGCAATTTTCTGAGTGTAGCTTACCTTGGTGAGTATAATAGTTTCTAGATCTAGCAGTTTTCCTGGTAATTTCATAATTTGAGTTGTGTAAGTCTCCTGTACTTTTTTGGTTTTTCGAGACAGGGTTTCTCTGTGTAGCCCTGGCTGTCCTGGAACTCACTCTGTAGACCAGGCTGGCCTNGAACTCAGAAATCCGCCTGCCTCTGCCTCCCAAGTGCTGGGATTACAGGCGTGCGCCACCACGCCCGGCTGGGTCCTGTACTTTTATTATCCATGCATTTCCTGGGTATCTGGGGATTAAGTAATTCAGCTGTAAGAAAAAGCATGGGTGTCTAGGCATCTCTGTGTAGGGAATAGGGCTGGGCACATGCCCAGGAGTGATGAAGATGGACCATACCGTGTTGTATTTCTTAATATGCTGATTTCCATACTGGCTGTACTGCTGGCACCCTTACCATCATCCCTTTCCCTCACATCCCTGTGAGCATGTGTTACTGCCTCTGATCTTGATTGACGTTCTCACTGGGGTGAGGTAGAAGCTCACAGTAGTTTTAATTTGCATTTTACACATGGCTAAGGATAGCAGACACTTTTAAAAGCATATAAAAGTGTTCTTTTGAGGTCTTTCATTTTGTTAGCCCATTTATTGTCAGTTTTTCTTTTGGGGGGATTATTTAATTTTCACTGTTTCTTTTAAAAACATTTTTAAAATTTACTGCTTGACAGCTCTATACACGTGTATATGTTATTTATATTCACTTCTCTCCCCCTACTTTCTCTGGAAACCTTCCTAAATTCTCTTCCTCTTTTTCTGTTTTTTTTTTTTTCCTCTCTTTTTTTTTTTTTTTTTTTTATATATATTTTTTTTTTTTTTTTTTTTTTTTTGAGATAAGGGCTATGAGTTTGACCCTGACTGTCCTGGAACTCAGTCTGTAGATCAGGCCAGCCTAGAACTCAGAGCTCAACTTGCCTCTGCCTTCTGAGTGCTAGGATTAAAGGTGTGTTCTACCACTGTCTGGCTTTTTCTTTTCTTTTTTAAACAGTAGACTTCTGAGTTAACTTGGGTTGTTTACACGTGTGTGGGTGCTGGGTTCTTCTCCGGCTCCTGGGTACTAGTGGCTATCCTCCTGAGGAAATCGGCTCCCCTCCTCCAGCAGCTGTTTGCAGTTACTTCCCCTACCTTTTTTCCCACAGCTGTCTGGTGTAGGGGATATGGCTGTCATACCCATCACATCTATGCTGAGGCCTTCACAGAGAGAGGCACAGGGTGTCTGTGAACTGGGTTCCTGGACTGGCTGTGGGAGGCCCCGGGATCCTCCCACACAGGGGTGAGGAGGCGCTCCCATGGCACTGGGTCTTTCTCGTCTTGAAGGCTGACCCAAGCTACTGATCTTGAGTTTGGCTTTGGACCTATTTCTTTTTCCTTCCTTCCTTCCTTCCTTCCTTCCTTCCTTCCTTCCTTCCTTCCTTCCTCCCTCCCTCCCTCCCTCCCTCCCTTCCTTCCTTCCTTCTTCTTTCTTTCTCTCTTCCCTCCCCTTCCCTCCTCTCCCCTCCCTCCCTCTTTTTCTTTCTTTCTCTCAGGAGGGATCTGTGAAGGGATACCTGCATCAACCTTCAGGCCAGTATAGGACTAGCGCCTTTCTGCTGGGCCTCTTTATAGTATATTAGGACTATATAAATTTCTTCTTCACAGGTGTCCTTACCACTTAAAAGTGTAGAGACAACTTCAAGGGAGTTGGTAGCACAGCAATGACACCTACTGTGCTACAGGTTCCTGTTTGGCTTGTGGATGGATGTCTGTAGCATTTTTTTTTTCTTTTTCATTTTTTATTGTAGTGACTTTTTTGAGGATGCTTTGTAGATACTCTCTGCTGGAACTAACAGGACCTGTACAGAAGCAGACAGATTTGGCCCATGCATAGCTGGTGGTCTAAAGGAATGGTCTTTGCAGATTCTGTCTTCTGGTGTTTTATGTTCAGTCATGTGGGGAGTGGATGATGTCACAGTTTCCATACTCATTTGACAGAAAGCTCTTTCTGGTGTGCCACGTGGAGAGACTATAAAGTTCAGGCAGAAGTGTGGTGCGTGTCCTGTGAACGTACATTTGTAAATCACAGTTTGATATATCCTTGAGGTGATAGTTTTCTTGAACTTCTTTCAAGCTTAGATTTTATTTACAGTGTGGAGGAACGACGCATGTGCTCCGGCTTAGTTGGTCACCTGATGGCCATTACCTGGTATCTGCCCATGCCATGAATAATTCTGGCCCCACTGCTCAGATCATTGAAAGAGAGGGCTGGAAGACCAACATGGACTTCGTGGGTCACCGGAAAGCTGTGACTGTTGTGGTGAGTGTCCCTCATCTCAGAAATCCTAGCTATCAGTACCACCCTGAGCTGTCTACAGTGGCCTACATGTGTCCTTAGCGCTTAGGGAGTGTCAGCTTCCCAACGGCATCTTTCTAAGACTGTGTCTCATGGAGGCTGAGTGCTGGCCTCCAGGAGCCAGCCCATTTATGGTACATCTTTCAATGTAAGCATACTTAAATATTTTAGGACTATTTTTGTAAAATGGAATATGTATGTAGGATTGTTTTATATTTGTTAAATTCTAGAATAGTAAATGTCTTTGGATCAGTCTTAGTTAAGACTCTTATAGCTCTGTGCTAGCCTTTATGTCTGCCCATAGGTGCTCCTTGCCCAGTTCCCGTGCACAAAGAGCGTTCTGGGTGCCCTTGGAATAGTGCGCTTCTTCCAACGCCCAGCAGCAGCCTATTCGGAGACACGGGTGTGTGCAGCCGGTCTTTACTGTTTCATGGTGTTGGAGCCCAGAGCTTTGTTCATGTTAGGCAAGTGCTCTATCGCCAAGTTACAGCCAAGCCCGAGTATCTAGAGAGCCATTGCTCATCGTTTAGACTTGAGAGAATGGGCTCCACACTGGGCGACTTTAATTAGAATGTCTTGAGACTGTCTAAGGCAGGCTGTTAAGGAGTTACAAATAACCTCTTAGAATCTGAACTTTTTTAAATGTAGAATAACCAAATATAAGAGATTGATGTTTAGGTTGATCGTGAAGGATCATCCAGAACCTGATTGAAATGGACCTTTGATTACATGTTTTTAAAATTGATCATAAACAAGTGTAATACATTTACCTTAAATCTTTTTAGGAGTAAAATAAAATACTGCTTCTTTAAAATTGTGTTGGGAGTCCATGTTGGATTTTGTTGACACTAGGACCTTGATATATGTTTGAAGTTACTGATTCATATTTAGTACAGTGTTTCTGTGTCTCTCTTTTATGTGGTCCTCAACTGCTCTGTAAGAAAGTAACACTTGTCTTCTAAGGACCCACAGAACTTGGCAAGCCTAACTAGTGGTAGTAGAAGGTCAAGCTCAGAGCACACAGACTCACTTGCTATCCCAGTATCTGGTCATTCCCGCCTGCCCTCTGGAGGGAAAGCCTCTGTGTGCATCTGATACCAGGCTCTTAGGAGCTACCCTTTCTTTACTTGTAGATGTACTCCTCTATGATTCTAAGAGCTCTACCCTCTTGATTCATTTGTGTGCCTAGTCTTTCTTAAAACATCAGTGAGGCCCCTCAGGGAATCAGCTCTCCATCAGTAAGACAAGCAGATGTAGCCAGGGGAGAAAGAGTTAAGAGGACCTCCTGCTAGTTTCTTTGGCTTTCCTTATGTGGCAGCTCACTCCAGTCCTTTGGGTTCCAACACCATCTTCTGGCCCTCACAGGCACTGCAAGTTGTGCAACAACATACATTCAGACAAGACACTCATTTAAAGAAAAGAAGAATGCAGTGAGCAGGCTGTGGGGTCTAAAGTCCCCTGGCAAGTTCAACTTGTCCTCAGGTCCTCATGCTGCTGACTCTGCCAGGCGAGGATGAACTGAGGCTGGAGAGATGGCTTAGTGGTTAGGAACACTGACTGCTCTTCCAGAGGTCCTGAGTTCAAATCCCAGCAACCATATGGTGGCTCACAACCATCCGTAATGGGATCTGATGTGTCTGATCTGATCTTCTGGTGTGTCTGAAGACAGCTACTGTGTACTCATAAATAAAATTAATAAATCATTTTTTTTTTAAAGGATGAACTGAAAAGGTCAGTTCTAGTAACTTTTATTCTCTTGACCTGTCTGATGGCTTCATAAATAGTAGTAGTGCTGTCTCCAGTCTTCACTTTGCCATTCTGTGCATTTATTTTCTGACTTTCTTGATCTTTCATTTGCATCACCAGCAAAGTATCTCATAGTACTTTTCAAGACTGAGCCATGCATGCTCAGTGCCGAACTTGGCGTCTGAGTGACTCCTCTGTCTGTGGGCAGAGAGTTGGTGTTTCTGATGCTGGGGGTTCTAGTTTGCCTTCTAGTAAACACCATGACCAAAAGCAGTTTGTGGAGGAAAGGATTTATTTGGATTACACATCCCGATTATAGTTTATCATTGAGCAAAGTCGGGGCAGGAACCATGAAGGAGTGTGCTTACTGGGTTTCTTTCTTATACAACTCAGGACCACCTGCCCAGATGTGGCCTGGGCCCTCCCATATCAATCATTAATTAAGAAAATGCTCCACAGACACATCTAAAAGCCAGTCTGATGGAGGCAGTTCCTCAATTGAGATTCCTTCTTCCCAGCAGACTCTAGTTTGTATCAAGTTGACAAAACTACACAGCACACTTGGGTACTTATATTTGTAGGACATCTTGGTATTTGATTACTTATTTTAACTGTGGTTATTTGGCTTTAGAAATTCAACCCAAAAATCTTCAAGAAGAAGCAGAAGAATGGGAGTTCTGCAAAGCCCAGCTGCCCATACTGCTGCTGTGCTGTTGGCAGCAAGGACCGTTCACTCTCTGTCTGGGTAAGTGCCTGAGCTTTGGTTGCAGGGTAGGTTAAGTCTGGGAAGACAGTGAGTCTGGGGTACTTCAAGGAAAGAGAGACCCACTATTTTTGATGGTACATAGTGTATTCCTCACCTTGTACTGGTCAGCTCCTTTTCAGAAGCACGCAGGCTTTCCTGTTGTTTAGGAAGGAGCACTGAGGCTGGACCTGGCCAAGAGATGGCACTCTGACCCCACCTAGACCATCTCCTTCAGCTGTCAGGGTCATAGCTGGCATGCTGTGTTGCTTTCTGCTAGGAAGTTCTTTGTATGCCGTAAATCAAGTGAATTGTCTGTTGTGTATGTTTGTGCTGTGTCACTACCACTTGGAACACTTCCTGTTCCTGTCTTTATGAAAGCAGCTGCACTAAAAACCTCTCTTAATTGATGAGTTTGACTTGTTCTTGAACTTAATGTAAGAGCAGTTACTCAGGGTATCCGTTTTTTTTATGTTGTTGTTATTTCTTTCACATAACATATTGGGTTTTGAAAATCTTGTGTGTTGTATTTGCCAATGATTCTCCCCCCCCCCTCCATTGTTGGGTAGGGTTTAACTTTATGAATATATCATGAACTGTTCATGTGTTTTCCTGTGTGCAGATATTAAGGTTGTTTTAGTTGAGGCAAGGTCTTTTTGTGAGGCCCAGGTTGAGTTCCTCCTGCCATCCTGGCCTGCCCATGTTGACTTGTTTGTGTAATTAGTTGGTACCTACATTTACTTGTCCATTCGACACTTCAGATAACACTGATGGTCAAGGCTGTATGTCCTGTTCTCCTTGTTAGACTTTCTAGACAGTAGTGCTGGAGGGGAGGTGCTGTCTTAAGCCTCTTTGGACCCAACTCAATGTCCATTGTGCAGATTCTCAACATATATTCAGTGAGGGATTGAGAGTGGTAGTTTTCCAAGTTAGGGCTTTGAAAGGTTAAATTTCTTATCATCAGATCTCTGTGACCTGAGACAATTCTACATGCATTGTAGACTGTGGTCCTAGCCATTAGGTACATACCATCATGCTGAAGGTCTGACACACACAGACACACACACACACACACAGACACACACACACACAGACACACACACGCGCGTTAAAAAAAATAAAACTGTTTCTTCGGAAGCAGAACATTTGAGGCTGTGCATTTGGGAGTCCCCTTAGGCTGCACGCGTCATAATTGGCACAGATCAACATGTTGCTGGAAGGGACCCAGGTCTCATTGTCTTCACGCTCCCTCTGGGGCTTTGCACACAGTGAGCAGTTCATAGCATGCTCTTTTTGGAGTTGTGTTCCCCGTGTCCCAGGCCATTAAGGTGCTGCCTTAGTTTGATAAAATTCTGAGATCAGGTGGGTGTACATACTCCAGATTTTCATGGGAAAATGGACAAAGTTGTGTTAGTACAAATTTAAAATTGGCTAACCTGGCTAACTCCAAGATAATTGAGACAGAAACTGTTTGATTTATTCAACAAACTTTAAGGCATAGTAACTGAGCGGATAATCTATTCTAATCCTCTAAACAAATCTAGCTACTTTCCAGCCAAAATCCCCAAGATACTTGCATTTTAAACATTGATCTGACTCTCTGCTCATTGAATGTTCTCACGGTGGCTCCTAGTTTCTCACCTCATGATGAGAACTCTTCTCCCTCTCTTCCCTTCTCCTGGCTGGCAGAAGTTCAGTCCTATTATCTCCTCTGCCCAGTCATTGGCTGATCTGCTTTTTATTGACCAATCAGAGATAACTGGGGAGCAGTGTTGACATGACTTTGAGACAGAAGATCCTTAGAATACACATTACATGCCATGTCCGGATGATAATCAGATGAAAACCAGCATTTTAATATCACAAGGATAATCTTTATACAGTGCACAATAGCATTATGCCAACAAAGTGGTTGTTTTCTGGGAATAGAATCATGGTGGACCAAGATACTTAATATAGGACCCAGTTAGTTAGGAGTCTAGTTTTCTCCTCCAGTCTCAGGTGGCTATTTCTCCTCTGTACTCACATTCCAGACTCCAGGTACAAGGCAGAGTAGGTCAGTTTCCCATAATCTGCCATGGCACAAGGGAGACCCCCATCATATGATAAGTGCATTCTCACCAAATCTACGGGACTTGGTCCTGCCCCTGTCTTCAGAGTGGTCAGATACTGTGTATGAGAGAGGGTGCTTGCTATAATGTTAAAATGACTAACTGGTGAACATGTATCTGCTGAATATTATAGAATCATCTGCAAAATATTTTCATAGGATATTCAATGACATGTTCATGGTATGAGGAATTTAAAGATATCCACAGCCATATGCTTTGTTTTGAAGACTAAATATTTAAAAGTTTATCAGTTTTTAAAAAAAGATTTATTTTTATTTTATGTATATGAGTTTTTGAAAACATGTATGTATGTGTGTGTGTGTACCATGTGTGTGACTGGTTGCCTGTGAAGTCCAGAAGAGGTGTCTATCCTCTGGAACTAACATAGTTGTTAGCTTCCATGTGGGTGCTAGAAACCAATCTCGTGTGTTCTGTTAGACATTAATTGCTCTTAACCACTGAGCCATTTCTCCAGACCCCTTCCCCCCTTTTATGCATGTATCTGTATGTATGTGTTTTTGTGTGTGCACACATAGAAGCAGGTATGATCATGCCATGTTAGAAGAAGGTGTTGAAGCTGGGCGTGGTGGTGCATGCCTGTAATCCCAGCACTTGGGAGGCAGAGGCAGGCGGATTTCTGAGTTCGAGGCC
>BDUI01000013.1:2149729-2166961 GCA_002335545.1 Apodemus speciosus
CTGGAGTTAGAGGTGGTTGTGAACTGCATGACATTGGTGCTAGAACCGAACTCAGCTCCTCTGGAAGAGTAGCAAAGTACTCTTGACTCTTGCTGAGTCATCGCTTCACCTTTCATTAGAGTTTAACAGTTTGTGTTTGGACTAAGGGAAGTTTATACTGGTGTGTGTTTGGGAGCTATCTGACACGCAGAGCCAGAGCGACTTAGGTACCTATTTGCAGGCGCCCGCCCTTAGTAGTGTGGACTAGAGCTTAGTGCCCACAGAAGGGTTCTTTCTGGGTTCGACCATCTCTTCCTGCTCAGTATATCTCTGCTTTTGCTTTTGCTGAACGAATACAAAGCTGTCCTCACTCCAGACTATAGCTTCTTCAGTGTGGGAATTGCTGTCTGGCCTTGGTATCCCCAGCTTGTGGTTTTGGCAGTTGTATCACAGTTGAATTGACTATGCCTTGTGTGTTAGTGGAGGTCACCAAAGCTCCTGGACTCATGAAGATGGTTAAACTGAGTGCACAGGCTGGTTCTCAGTGATTTCATTAATTTTAACTTTTTTCTCTCCCTGTAGCTCACATGTTTGAAACGGCCTCTGGTTGTCATCCATGAGCTGTTTGACAAGTCCATCATGGATATTTCCTGGTAAGATGGAATTTTACTACAGGGCATCAGCTACTCCAACCTGAGCTCTTGGCTCCTTCGCGGCCAGGCAGCCTGGTCACCTTCCCCTGGCAGTGCACCCCCAAGGTGCAGCTTGCACTCTACTCGGGTAGCAGCATCTCTGCTCCTGTGAGAGGGTCACAGCATCTCTGCCTGCTCCTGTGTGAGGGTCACAGCATCTCTGCCTGCTCCTGTGTGAGGGTCACAGCATCTCTGTCTGCTCCTGTGAGAGTGTCACCACAAGTAGGGTTTGTTACAGGGAAATGTCTGCTTGGACAAACTGTGCATCTGTAGGTTTATAGCAGAAAACAGAAATTGAAAATTTTTAGAAAATTTGGTAAGAGACTGTCTGCATTGGTACCTACCCTAAAGGGCACCAAAGGCCGCCCCATCCTTAGGCCGCAGAAGGGAGCTTTCTTTAGATTTGTAGCATCGTCAGAGTATTCTTCGAGCATCCTCATGTGGCAACTTCAGGTACATTGTCCACCTAGGCTGCTGACAGCTGTCTCTTTCAGGACTCTGAATGGGTTGGGTATCCTGGTGTGCTCCATGGACGGCTCTGTGGCGTTTCTTGATTTCTCTCAGGATGAACTTGGAGACCCCCTGAGTGAGGAGGAAAAGGTAGGCCTGTGGCCTATGTGCTACGATACTGGCTCTGAGACCTCTTCAGTTGGGTCCTTCTTGTGGAAGACATTTCTTAACTATTCTAAAATGTTTGCTTTTTATAGATTATGTTAATCCTTTTTGAAAATAATAGATTAATAATAAATACTCATGTTAGACATAAGTATTGGAGCAAAGAATAAATTGGGCATCTGTACTTGCTGAGAGAGCAGTGGCTGTGAGTACGCTCTCACCCTTGGGGAGGTGGAGTCGTGCCCATGGGGTTCTGGTTTGTGCCATGCCCTTCCTCCTCTTGTTTCATGCCGGCATAGCAGCAGTTATATTACATGACAGTTAGTACTGGTCACTGTTAGCATCTATGCCAGGTTCTTGCCCAAGTACAGGTTTTGCATGTATTTATCATTTAAACTTCATATAATTACTGGGTGCAGTGGCATATACCTTTAATCCCAAAGAGGCTGAAGAGAGTTCAGGGCCAGCCTGGGCTACATAGTAAGACTGGTTTTTAAAATGAATAAACTAACAAAGAGTAAGGTTTGCAAAGTAAGGCTTACAGAGGCTGGGGATCAAACCTGGGGCCTCCCTCCCACAAAATGAGCAAATGCTGTGGTCACTTAGCAATCCACAGTTCATGTTGTTATAGGACCTCTGTAAGGGACTCTTGAAGACTACCAATGGAGAACCATTTTTTGTTTGTCTGTTTGTTTTTGTTTTTTTGCTTGTGTTTTCAAGACACGCTTTTTCTCTGTAGCCCTTGTTATTCTGTAACTCAGCAAACTAGGCTGACCTCAAACTCATAGAGATCCTCTTGCCTTTGCCTCCTGGATGCTGGGATTAAAGGTGTGAGCCACCACTGCCTGGCCATTTTTATTTTTAAAACGATGTTAAAAAAATAAGATAAAGTTGAAAACTTGGTAGAAAACTTGCCAAGAGAGTCTTTGCACCAAGAGACCAAACCCGGTTACTGAGAAGTAGGAACCGGACTCCGCTCCGTGGAGGTCTGCTTGTTGCTGCTTCCTCGCTTTGTGTTTGATCTATGCCCTCTTTCATGGTTTGTATATTTTGTCCTCCTTTCCTCCTTCAGTTTCTCGGCAACCCTTTTCTCCCTAGATGCCATAAGAAAGGACTTGAGTTATTTTATAACAGTAACATTTATAAAGCAGGTCTCATCTAGTTCATCAGTGAGGTACCCAAGCCTAAGAAAATAGCATGACCCTTTGTCAGGACCGTGACCCTGTGTCTGCCTTTAAGTGGGAAAGTGGATGTATGAACTAGGCCTGCTGCCTTTGAGTCAGGCCCCTCATCTGTCTCTTCTCAGAGCATGGGGCCTCCTGTACTTCTTTATGGGCTTTGGGAAAGGCTCTGCTTTACCTGATGTAGACACAGAAACTGTTCTTTCTACCGACAGACTTTTGCCAACCGTTAATGGGGTATTATATCCATTTGTCTGAATGGAGCTCTGTGGAAGCCCAGAGCAGGTCAGCAGCTATCCTCTTAGTGATGCTGTTGCTGGGGGTAAGCTACCTCTTAATCCTCTGTGCGACACTACCACCCTCAACTAAGGTGTAACCCCTTGGGGTGGAGTCTACCTTATGCACTGTGCTTGGAATGGGGGGCAGCCTGTCAGGGTTTTTTAAAGAAGGAGTAAGTTTCCAAGTGACCTAGAGTCTTCATTCTGCCTTATCCCTGTCATCAGCGATCACTGGGCCCTCTGTGCTTCTGGGAGAGTCAGTGTGAGAGCTTATGGAGGAGCCCCATGCATTTTATCACTTTCCAGATCATTGACAGTGACTCTGTGTTTAAGGAACTCGAAAAGTCTTGGCCAAGATCAAAATTTGGCTTGAGATGACAGAGGTTGGGTTTGGGAGAGGGGACCGGAGACAGGACAGGAGAAGGGGAAGGGGAAGGCTCCTGGGTCTGTCTAGGTCCTAACAGGGAGTATCGAAGTCCTTGTAGGAGGCGGCTGTCTACTTACGAACTAGACATCATCTGGTATAAGCCAGATACTGATTAACTCTAGTCCCTATTCCCTGGGCAGGATACAGCACTGTCATTTGCACATCTTTCTGTGGATCTGCTTCTTGGCATGTTTATGAAAACTGCTTGACATGGTGTTGTGCGATGCCGCCCCTCTCCTCCTGAGGTTCTTGACATGGTGTTGTGCGATGCTGCCCCTCTCCTCCTGAGGTTCTTGACATGGTGTTGTGCGATGCCGCCCCTCTCCTCCTGAGGTTCTTGACATGGTGTTGTGCGATGCCGCCCCTCTCCTCCTGAGGTTCTTGATATGATGTTGTGCGATGCCGCCCCTCTTCTCCTGAGGCTCTTGTCTAGCTTGTTAGGGCCGAGGATTAACAAGGCCTGGGGCTGGGAGGAGATCCTGCTCAGAAGGACCATGATGGGGGAACTGAGAAGCTTCCAGGGCTCTTTAGAGGCAATGCTAGTTGCATGGGCTTTCCTGCCATGGTGTCTGGCATCCATAAGAACAGAGAACATGTTGGTTCTGTGAGAGTGCTTAGGGTTCTTGGTATAATGTAAGAACCTTAAGTTAACCAATTTGGGAATCTGCATTTCAGTTGAGGCAGTATTCAATTTAAAAGGTGATTTATTGCCAGTGTCTCACCGTCTTCCCAACTTTAGTTGTACAGGAGGCTGTAACATCTTGTGAGAGATGAGGGATGTTGACAGACATGTCTAGTGAGTGACAGGCAGTCCAGTGGGAACTGATGGTGAGCTGGCCTCCTAGGCTGTTCTGCTCTTAGAGCCAGAAGAGTCAGCACTATACTGCACCTGCTGGTTGGCAACTTCAGCCATGGTGACACTCAAACCCATTGTCGAACCTCTCCCTGCTTCCTACAGAGCCGAATTCACCAGTCCACCTATGGCAAGAGCCTGGCAATAATGACTGAGGCCCAGCTTTCCACAGCTGTTATTGAGAACCCCGAGATGCTCAAGTACCAGCGGAGACAACAGCAGCAGCATCTGGATCAGAAGAATGCCACTACTAGGGAGACAAGTTCAGCATCCTCAGTCACGGGTGTGGTCAATGGGGAAAGTCTAGAAGATATCAGAAAGGTGAGGGCATGGTCCAGTGGCACTGAAAGGCTTGAGCACATGCCCAGAGACAAGGCAAAGCGAGTGAACAGATGGAACATGAAATAGGAGGTCTGCACAGGGCACACAGATAGGGCTAGGGTATGAGTGATGGTGAAGAGGTATGTGGTGAGTATGAGGCTGGACCCTAGCCAGCTGGGGCCCATGCTAATAAACCTTTATCATAGGTCTCTTCTCTCCAGGGAGCAATAGAAGAGGTTGTCCAACTCATCTCTTTAGGAAAGTGTAGATTCTGAGAGATTAGATTACTTGTCCTTAGAGCTGTTTGGGTTCCCTTTCTTCTGGAAGCCTGTATTTTACTGATGGACAGGGATAATAGGGCAGAGCAGCATCAGAGGCATGGAGCTCACTGAGAACTGAAAAAGCAGTCATGTTCAGAACTATAGAGGCCAACAAGCCTCTCTAGGTCAATCTGATAGAATGTATGATTGGGAACTACAGTTATATGCCTTTTATGGAGGAAGGAAACCATGATCAAAGTCAGTTTGGAAGCCAGACTTGATGGGCATATTTATAAACCTAGCACCTGGCAGGCTGAGGCAGGATGATTACTGCAAGTTTGTTCTACTTCAGCCTGTGTTACAGAGCGACATGTTTATTTATTTTTTAATTTATTATAAATAAAGTTGGTTTGCAGGTCACCACTTTGTGATAAGAGTGTGGCTCACAAGTTCATACCTTTGTCTGAAGGCCCCTGAATTACCTAATGGCTGCGGAACGTCATGTGCTTACAGCCTAATTTTGGTCATGCCTGGTACTGACGACAGGGAAGAAGACTGTTTTAGCTAGTTCATCTGGGAGCTTTCTATTTTTGATGCTTCTCTGTATCAAATCAAAAACATGCCTTGCAAATGTGTTTGACAGCTGCTTGACTTTCTTTGTACCAACAAGGCTATGGAAAGGAGAGTTAGAGTTCATTTTCTTAGAAGCCTTTATTTTTCATCCCCATAGTGAGACTATACATGACATATGCACATTTAATGCTTACACCCTAACAGTGAGACAGAGACAGAGGCACAAGTACTGCCGATGAGAGCAGCTGTAGTGAAATTCATAGGAGCGGAGAAAAGAATGGGTGGTCCCAGGGGCTCGGAAGGCAACACGAACACCTCGTCCTAGAGTTCTGTCGTGCAGCATGGAGACTGTGGCTGCCCACACTATAGTTCATGCTGGTTTCCTAGAAGAGCTAAATGTTCTTATCATAAAGGAAAAAAAGAAAGGACAGCTTGATTTTTTGATATTTGGATGTGGCTAGCTGAAACTTTTATATTCACTTATTTGACTCTACTTTGCCAGAATCTTTTGAAGAAACAAGTGGAAACACGGACAGCGGATGGTCGGAGGAGAATCACACCTCTTTGCATAGCACAGCTGGACACTGGGTACTCATTCATTCACCAAGCTTTCTGTGACCTTGTCTGGGGAGGTCTTCTTTTCTTCTTTTGTCAGTTAGCCAGTTAGGATCTCGGAAGACTCTGGGGCCAACCCCCACACTCTCAAAGCCCTGTCGTTCCCATAGGGCTCTCCATCTACTCTCCACGTAAGTGAAGAGTAGGGACTGAGTGGCCTGAGGCCAGAATGTCTCCACTTGCAGGTACTGTAGGGCAGAAAAGGAAGTTACACTTTCTTCCTTTTGTAACAGTCCCCTCTCCCCACCCCACCCCGTTATGAAAGACATATAGTTGAAAATTTAGAAAGATAGTAAAAGTTCAACGAAAAGGATACATGTCATTCATAATCCAGCCTCTGTTATTTTGATATCTGTATTTGCAGTCTTTCCCCACTTGCTACTGTATCTTGACTTTCATCCGCTGAATAAATAGTCCTCTGAAGCACTGCCTACTGATTACCCAGACTCCTGCGTCTGAATACACCATGAGTTAATGAACCAGCTCCTTAACTGTGGACTTCTATTTTATGTCCAGCTTTTGTGAATGTTAATCTTTGAATACACACTTGACTGTCCTCTTGGGCAGTTCCTGAAGTGGAACTGCTGGACAGAGGGTAGGGCTCTGAGATGCATTACGCACTCTGTGGAGGCAGGGATGGGGAGTACGACTTCTTTACATTTGCTGTTATTTGTTGTTACATATCTGCAGTCAGATGTGTCTTTGTAGTGATTGTTCTTTAGAAATGACAAGCTGAATCAAAGGATGCTCAGGCCTTTGGTGAAAGCACCCATTGTCAGGTATCTTTCTCTGGGTTTTAGACCCACAGTGGTCTGCTCAGGGCATCAGGAAGCCTTTCGCAGAGACTGTCCTTTACAGTTTTCAGTTGCTCATCCATGAGCAACTAGGTCTTCCTTGTTTCCCTTGAAAACTAATGAGGCTTCATGCATAAGATGTGCCAACCTCACTTCTCCACTAGGTGTACTAGACACATGTTCAGAACTTGCTTGACTCCTCTCAGACAGGTGACTTAATCTTCTATCCTCCCCCATTATAGGGTAAGGCCACTTCCTAACTTTTATTAGAATCAGGTGTGGACATGTAGGCCTGTAGTAGGGAAGAAGGTGGTGTTGGTGCACAGTGATCCATTGGATCTTCCCATGCTTTTACCTGGTGAGGAAGCAGAGGGCATAGGGTCTTCCTTTCAGTCTTGAGTTACCATTTTACTACTGGGCACTGGTATTAAAACTTGATTATTTATGTTAATAAATATTTATGTTATGTTTTACCCTCGTGGTTCCTATGTTGAAACAAATAGCTATATATCAAAATATTAGCTAATCAAAAACAAATATGCAAGGTAATTAAAAGTGGGAAATATTCACAGATAAAAAAATGAATCAAAAGTATGAGGCGCGCGCGCGCGCACACACACACACACACACACACACACACACACACACAGTTACTAAAAGTGATGTATTGTGTTTGCTTTCCTTAAAGCTACCAGATTAGGAAGACTTTACAGGGGAATTGTAATAACAAGTTACACATTCTATGAAATCTAAATTATGGCGATTCACTATATTATATCACACAGTCCCAGCTATTCAGGAGACTGAGGCAAGATGAACACTTGAGCTCAGGCCTGGACAACATAGACTTTATTACCACAAAGAACATAATAAATTTCAGACCTATGTGGTTTCTAGATGTCAGTGCAAACTCCTAAATAATACGGTTATATGCAGAACATTATAGCATGTTGAGATGCTAATGTCAGGGCTAGGCATGGTGGTGCATTCCTTTGATTCCAGCATGTGAGAGACAGAAAAAGGCAGAAATCTGTGAGTTTCAGGACTGTCTTATCTACATAGGCAGTTCTAAGCCAGCTTGGCAGCATATTTCTCTCAAAACAAAATAAAAAACCAAAAATAAAACATCTAATTTCTCAATCAAATAAGGCATATTTTAGGTAAGGAAAGATGTTCAAAATTACGGAATATAATTTAAGCTACATGTCAGCTGAACAAATAGTATAGTCACGTGCGCGCGCGCACACACACACACACACACACACACACACATACACACACACACACACACACACACACACACGCCCCAGTACCTGGGTTCCATAGTTGATTAAGGGGCATTTTCATAAAATTCAACATTGTTCTGACTTCAAAATCAATGAAATGAAAATAGATGTTTCTTTAGCTGGTAATTTACTGTTTTTCACATCACATTTAGAAAATAAAATGACATTTTACTCCCCTGATTATAATTTAATGTTCGTCTTTGAGACTTTTTGTAATTAGTCAACATTGAGTTCACAGGAGACCATGAAATATGTCATTATTCAAGGATCTATTATCTAGATATGATCTAGAGAAGCATCACTGGGATTGCTGTATCTAGCAAAAGAAAAGAATAAAGCTCCTTATATTGCTACATGCCGCTTAGTCCAGCATTTAGGATGGAGAGGCAGGAGGTTTATGTGCCTGTGGCAGTCTTGGATACATAGCAGGGTCCCATGCACTGGGTACAAATGAGGTCAAGTAATGACCTTTAGCATCAGTTTCTTTAGAAGATATAAAGGAGGAAATCACATTCACAAATGATTTTTTTTTTTTAAAGACAGCATCTTATTGTGTTGTCTAGGTTAATCTTGAACTTGGAGGTACAAGTAACCTTTTCTTTCACCTTATCCTCTTCAATAGCAGGACTTACAGGTGTACACTACCAGGTTGAACTAAGTAATGTAAATTTGTTAAGAAAAATTCAAGGATTCTGCTTAGTGGGCTGGGGAGATGGCTCAGCGGGTAGAATACTTGCTGTACAAACATGAGGACCTGAGTTCCTATGTTTCAGGTTAAAACTAGGTACTGGCGCACGCGCGCATGTGTGTGTGTGTGTGTGTGTGTGTGTGTGTGTGTGTGTGTGTGTGTGTGTGTGTAGATAGCCAGATCTTTGGGGCTTACTAGCTGGCTATTCTAGCTGAATTGGTGAGTTTTAGGCTCAATGAGAAAAATGATAAAAAAAAACCAAAAACAACAAAAAAAGATACCCCCACCCCCAAAAAAAAACCTGAAAAAGAGGGATACTAATAGACATAGATAACTGTTATGGACCTTTGGCTTCTACATGTGCATACACAGAAACATGCACTTCTTACTACATACACATGTATTCACCTTACATGCGTATTGAGAATTCTTAGAGCCCTAAAGAAAACTCAACAAAATAAAAATGAAAAGATGTGCTAGAAATGAGCTAAGGTGATTCATGGCAAGAATACCAGTCATTCCTGAGCAAATTTAATGTGAGCCAAGAGGAGCAGTCATGGTAGTCAGAGGTAGAAAGGTAATTCTTACGTTATATGGAGAAATAGTAATATTTGAGATATTTCAGAAGGAAATGAAAAAGCAAAGGGGTTGATTAGGGACAACTAACTCTACCAGAAAATAAAATGTAAACATGTTTTAAATAGGGAGGGACTGACAGATGAGTGGGCAGGCCAATGGCATAGAATAGAATTTCCACAAATGGCTCAAATATTCAAGGAAGTGTGTGTGTGTGTGTGTGTGTGTGTGTGTGTGTGTGTGTGTGTGTGTGTGTGTTTTGTTGTTGTTGTTGTTGTTGTTGTTATAGGGTGTCTTCCTCAATTGCCTCTACTGTATTTTTTGAGGTAGGATCTCTTTGTGGACCTGGAGCTTACTAATTCAGCTAGACTGGCTGGCCAAAAAGCATCAACTTTTCTGTCTTCCCCTCCCTAGCACTGGGATTATAGGCACATGGCACTGTGTTTGGCTTTTTATGTGATTGTTGGAGATCAAAACACAGGTCCTCATGATTTTGTGGGAAGTTTATCAACTAAGTCTTCTCACTACCCCATTCAAGGGAGTTTAAGTAAAGGTTCACCATATAGCCCCTGTAACTCGTCCTGTAGACCAGGTTTACCATATAGCCCCTGTAACTCATCCTGTAGACCAGGTTCACCATATAGCCCCTGTAACTCGTCCTGTAGACCAGGTTCACCATATAGCCCCTGTAACTCGTCCTGTAGACCTCACAGCGCTCCACTTGCCTCTGCCTCCTGACTGCTGGTATTAAAGGTGTGCATCACCATGTCTGCTTTAAGGGAGTTTTAAAGGTAGTGTCTCAATTAGTGATGAGGCATTGGCCAATTCAGCAAATGAGAAACAGGATGACTTGTCCCTCTAGAAACCATATAGGATCTCACCCTCTTTACCAATTTAAAAGTAAAAACCTCTACAAGCTCAGCAGCTTTTTGCTTGTTTCAGTTCTTGTTTTCACTTAAAACTTTTGTTTTGAAAGACAAGGTCTCACTCACTATGTAGCTATGGCTGGCCGAGACCCTGCCAGCTTTGAGCTCAGAGATCCATCTTCTTTTACCTCCTGATTGCTGGTGTTAAACATGTGAGCTACAGTTTTATAAGATTCTATGGAAAAATACTTTTATAATCTCAGGTAAAAATATTTTCCATAAATGACAGCCAGGTTAAAATCTATAGTAACAAAAAACTGTTTTTCTCATTTGTTCCTTTGGAGCAAAACTGTAGTTAAATACTATTTATTATCTATCAAGTTGACTGATAGCAAGAAATTTGATAAAACTGTAAGGGTGGTCTTTACAGGGCAGACCTGTAATCCTACCCATTCAGAAGGTCTATCTAGGCTACAGAATGAGTTCATTGCCCACCCGTGTAACCTACTATAAAACCTTTATCAAAATAAAAGGAAGTGTGGGTACATGGCTCAGTGATATTACAGTTGCTGTACATGTGTAAGGCTTGGATTCTATTCCAGTACCACAAATCCAACCAACAAACACCACCACCAGCACCACCACCACCANACCACCACCACCACCACCACCACCACCACCACCACCACCACCAGCAGCAGCAGCAGCAGCAGCAGCAGCAGCAGCAGCAGCAGCAGCAGCAGCACAAAAACCAAAATACCTTTTAGGTTGTGGTGAAATAGGAATTCCCTGAAGTGGCTTGTGACTTCCCCACTAAGGAGGGAGCTTTAGGAATGCTTACTTGAGCCATATGTAAACAAACATTACATTTGCTACTTTAACTACATTTCTCTGAATATATCCCACATTACACAGGAATTGGTTAGTACAAGACAATTTCATATATGTTTCAGCGGCTACTTTGTGCCCTATATATGTATTACATATATATGTATTCTTTAATCAGGATTGAATCCTAACCCATTGGAGAGTGTCTAAGTACTTGGCAGGTGAGAGAACTTGAGGCACAATGAAAGTGACTGAGACGTACAAGGGTGGGAGCTTGCAGTTGGCCAGGGAGTTGCCCTGGCTGCTCTACCCCAGGTCCCTCAGCCTCAGACCTCCTGTTGAGGAAGTATGTCACAGGATCAGGGCGGTAATGCTTCTCAGGAGAGGCTGTGTTAAGTAAACTGCATGCCCATCTAGAAGGAAAGCCTACAGCCCCTCAGAAGGGAGGCCACTGTAGATGCTGCAGGGTGCATGGGAGGCTCAGTAGCATGTAACAATTCTAGAGATCAGCCTGGTTGTCTTCTGCAGTTGTATGTGTACTACTAGTTTACTCTAGAGTCATTTAAACAGTGTATTAAGTGTTCCATTATTTTAAACTCTTAACTTTGCAAAGTACCCATGCCTCAAGACCCAGAAAAATGTTATTTAGAAGTTTTAAAATACTACATGTGACATTTTTGTGCTGATTTACTTTTCTTTTTTAATGACAGGGACTTCTCCACGGCATTCTTCAACAGCATCCCACTCTCCAGCTCCCTAGCAGGCACCATGCTCTCTTCTCCTGGTGGTCAGCAGCTATTACCACTGGACTCCAGTACCCCCTCCTTCGGCGCCTCAAAGCCTTGCACAGAACCAGTGGCAGCCACCAGTGCCAGGCCTACAGGCGAGTCTGTCAGTAAGGACAGGTTAGTAGGTACCAAGGACCAGCTGTGTCCTTGGGGGAAGTTTAGATTCTCTAGGAGCTGGAGAGGTGGTTCAGCAGTTGAAAGTTCTGGTTGCTCTTCCAGACACCTGGGTTCAATTCCTAGCACCCACATCACAGCTCACAACTGTCTGAAATCCAGCTCCAAGGGATTTGACATCCTCACACAGACATCAGGCAAGCAAAACACCAATGCACATAAAATAAAAATAAATCATTGAAAAAAACTTTCATTCTCTTACTAGTTCATGGACATTTTACTAAAAATGAGAAGAAATGCTTAAAATGAGGATCTTCCTTAAATGGGAAGATTTGTTTAAGTTAGTCTCTGAGGCTGTGTCGACTTGGCAGAAGCTGGCTGAGATTAAAGCTGCAAAGATTTAGGCTCCTGCCAGCGAGATACTTCCTGCAACAGCATCAACTTACTTTCTAGCAGACCTAGACCAGAGATGGCCTGACATTTCTGGCTTTGGCCTCTACTATGCTGTGCGTTTCATGCTCCATCCCTGCCAGGGTGAGCTTGTGAGCATGTAGATTTCCCATCACGCTTAGAATCAAATTTCCTGAGTCCATGTTTTCACTGTGCGTCATATCTAGTCAGGACTCGGAGCGCAAGGGTGAACGTGGGCCACATTCCTACCCTGGACTATACACTGTAAGCACCAGGTTTATACAAGACCTTCACTGGCAGGTGCTTGTCCTTTAATAGGAAGAGGCATCTGCAGGGTTGCAGGGTAACTCTCAGGGTCCTTTTGCAGACTAGGCTGTTTGTCCATTGGGAGGCTTAGCCAGCAGGTTTCATCGATACTATAGAAAGTGCTTCTCTGAGAGCCCATGCAAGACAGTCAAGGGAAAGCTGAATGCCAGGACAATGGCAAAAGCAGACCTTCAAGTCCCTTAGGTGGGTTGGGAAAGGGGAAGAAAGGCTGGGTTCCTATTCTGAGAAAAGCTAGGTACCCTGGGCTTTTCTCAGAGGGGAGACAGAAGCTTTGGGACTTGCATTTTAGGAAGTTGGTTCCAATAGGCAATGGAGCCTGTAAATATCATAATGTACATGTACATCAAAATTTACATAATCAAATGTAAATATCATAACTGGTAAGGGCAAGTGCTTCTCTGTCAGTGGAACAAATCTTGGGTTACTGCAGACTCCTTCTGGTCTCTGACATGGTGTTACTGTTCATCAAACAATGAGTGTACATTAGAGAGGAGGTGGTACAGCATGGTATTCAGAAAGCAAGCAAGGGGTTTTGGGGGAAGGACAGGTGCCACCAGAGCTGAGCAATGTTTTGTGATTTGGAACTAAAGATCATGTTCCTAAACAGTTGCACTGGGGGTAATTGCCAGGCATCTGATATGGGAATGATTCAGGCAGATGGAAGTAGAGCAGTCTACATGAGGTAAACCAAGGCCTAGTAGCTTTGCTCAGGAGTTGGGGGTAGGTTTGAGCAGGAGGAAAGTTGGACAACCTTTTCCACAAAGTGTGAAGACTTGTCATTATTCCAGTGAGCATGGGTGAGCCCATTTAGGACCAAGGGAACTAGGCTTAAGATGAAGGGCAGGATTAGGTCATGACTTCAAGACCCCAGTGAGAGCTTCCACTACAGTTACTGTGGAAGTGGCAAAGTCCCTGGTTGAATCACTTGGGGTGGACATGCTGTATTGAGGTTGTGGAGACCCAATATATTGTCTAGCCCACTAAATTGTTCAAAAAACACAAGAGGGAAAATGAATACATTTGCCCTTGAACTTCTCAGATAGACTTCCAGAATCTTAATGCACGAACATTAAAAAAACCAAACAAGACAAAAAAACAGTAGACTATATTTTGGAGTTTTCTTGTTTATACTTATGCTTCTTTAGATGAGCTCCAAGTTATGTAAGTATAAACCATCAAGTCCTTTGTCGCTTGTGTTTGATGAGTCTCCCATCTTTCCCCCAGTATGAATGCTACCTCTACTCCTGCTGCATTGTCGCCCTCTGTGTTAACAACCCCATCCAAGATCGAACCCATGAAAGCATTTGATTCCCGGTTCACAGAACGGTCCAAAGCCACACCAGGTGCTCCTTCCTTGACCAGTGTGATTCCAACAGCGGTTGAAAGGTAGGTGGTAACTGCTGTGTCGCCTCAGGACTTCACCATGCATCCTGCCTCCTCTAGGAGAGCAAGACTCCAGAGGCCTCTGTGAGTGAAAGAGGCAGTGTCTGCTGAAAGTGGGGAGGTGGCTGGAAGGCACTGAGGGGGAGGATGCTGTGGCCTACGGATAGAAAGGGAAGAGGCACAAGAGCTGGCATTCTAGCCACCTGCTAAGAGTACTCTTAAAACTCTGGATCCCAGAGTTTGCTGAGACATGGAGCAAATGTGTGGCTGGAAAAATAGAAGGCTCTGCTATTGTTACACTGAGCAAGACAAGGTCTGCTCAGAGGTGACCAAAGACACAAGGGATTTAAGTTAGGTCTTGGTAGGACACATGGGCCTATAAACCTTGTCGCAGGTTTGGTGCGACTTATCTATTTCTTCTATCTTAACATATACAGTAGACACTAGGCCAGCCAGGGCCATGGAGGACTACCCCTGTCTCCAAAGAAGCAAGAAGCAAGCAAGCAAACAAACCCAGATCTCTAGAATATGACAGCACCCACGACCTAAAATGTTTGGGTAAACAAAAATATCCCGAGCAGTGGCTTAATCACACTGCAAATGTTAGGTGACAGGCCAGCAGAGGGCTGGGGTTTCGATGTCCACATCAGTTCGAGGCAAAAAGTCTTTGTTCTGAGACATGTAGCTATTGTAACTGAGTCACTTTTATAGTCAAACTACTTGGAAAACTTCGGCTCCATTGAGAATTGAGTGCTAGCACAGAAGTCAACTGATATCTCAGAAACGTGGCAGAGAAGTTGGAGTGTCTGAGGTTGTCCCAGGGTAGGTATCCTTGGAGTCAATGTAATGTTACCTGTGCCAGCTGCAAGTCACTATACCAGGAAATGAGCACAAAAGAGGATTTTGTTCTTGTTAATATCTGGAGGCACTTGCCAGAGATGTAAATCTGGAGACATTCTTCTGTTCCCAAAGGATAAAGTATTGCACCAACAAATCAGTATCAGGATAGACTTAATAAAACACTTGAAGTAGTCCAGTTGGCATGGTAGTATACACCTGTAATCACAGCATGCTGGGATCTGAGACAGAAGGACCGTGGGGGTGGGAGAGAAAGGGGGCATGTGAGGGAGAGGGAGGGAAAGAGAGTCTATTATGTAGAAATGCCAGGGATGTAAGTAAAGCACGTAATGTTTAGGCCTTGATAAATCTGATCATAGACTTGTTAGAAGGAGATTATAAAATAAATATACTTAAAATCTTAAAAGATACAATCGATATTTTGTATATCACAACTAAGTCAATATGGATCAAAGAACTACGTATAAGAATTAAAAGTGTAAAATTCTTGAGAAGAAACCAAATCTATATACCATTGGGTTAGACATCTGTTTCTTCGATTTGCTATTAAAAGTACAAGCATCTAAACATAGATTACTGAAAAGTCCTTGAAATTTAAAGCCTTCGAGAGGACACACACATTTGTAGGAAATCTGCCCCCCCCACCCCAGGATATTCTGTAGGACAGTTGTTGAGAAAGGAGTTCCCATGCTTATTTGAAGGTACTGAAATCTGGAAGAATGGAGAGAATTCTGGACTGAATGAACTCAGTGCTGATTGGAGAGAGTAGTAAAGCACTATAGCTGGAAAGACCTTGTGCTCCTTGAGATCTGTCATGAATGTCTTATCGATTCTAATGGCCAATCACCTTTTCTTCAGTAGTATACTTGCTGACTCAGAAACTGAGGCTAAACTTGAATTGGCAATTTTATTGAACACCAGGGTTGGTCTGTCCTCTGTGGCTTTGTCCCCAAGGTCTTGCAAGATCTTTCAGCTGTACATATACAAGAAGGGTATGATTGAGCTTCCCCCCATTCAAGGATGATCATTCACCCTTCACCTTATCTCGGTTTTACTTACTGCTTCCCAGTACAAGTAGAAGTCTTTGATCAAGGCTGGCAGTAGCACTGATCTATGAACATTAAACGGCAGTTTGGTAGCTACATCCATTTAGCTTCTAGAGTGGGGTAGATGATCTCACAGGCTTTTGTGGAGGTTTACAGTACCCAACAGGAGTTGCTTCTTGGTGAGTGGGCCTCAGTTCTGATAAGAAACATGACAGGGGTTCTCCCACTGCCCCTGCGATGGGTTGCAGCAGTTTGTGTGGTGGCAGCTAGGTGGTGCAGCTCTGTGACAGATCTGGCATCGTTGCACACCTCTCCCACCCCCCACCGCCTCAATGCCCAAGCACTGCTCCTCGAGGCTGTTGGTCAAACCTGCCCCTGCCAAGGTGGACGCAAAGCCGAAAAAGACCTCGGGAAAAGATAAAGCATCAGACAAAAAAGTGCAGACAAAAGGGAACAGGGTAGCCAAGGGCGAACGGGCTGAAGTGGCTGACCAGCAAACTAGATCTGCCTGCAGAAAACGGAGAGACGGAAAACCAGAGTCCAGCCTCTGAAGAAGAGAAAGAAGCCAGGTCCGACTAAGCATCCAGCACGTCTGTCAGTGGTCCCTGCCTCCCCTCTTGTATAATCCAGAGGAATATTTTTATCAACTATTTTGTAAGTGTAAGTTGTTTTAGTAGCTCTAGAAACAGTTTTAAAAGGTGAGAGAATCCCACCTCATCCCATTTTTTAATTGTAAATGGTGTTTTAAGAGGTCAAATCATTTGCTGGTTGTTTTATTTTTGGTATAACCAGAAAATAGCAGGATACTGAATCAGGAGAGGCTGTGACTGTCTTGGGGGTCACTATACCATTCTGTAGAGGGGGCTAGTTTTATATCCTACAATACAAAGCATACTAAATAGCAATTTGGAGTCTCAGTCGTGCATTCATGTCTGGAATATTTTCAGTTCTGTCTGGTCCTGTGTTCTAGTAGAACCAATTTATAAGAATGCCAGTCCTTGGTCCTTGCCCTGTCAGAACTGTGATGTCTGTGGTCATGGCAGTCCATTTTCCTAACAGTTGTGATAATGTGCTGTGAAAGATGGAAATTTTGGGTATGTTCTGTGTGTGGAATAAAATTGTGAATTGGCGGAATTGAGGATTATGAGCATTTGGTTATGAGAGGGCTTAAGGGAACTTGCCAAGTGTGAGGCTGGAACATCCCTGGAATAAGTTCAAAGAAAAACAGTATTAGTAGCTCTTCATTTGCGTACATGAACACAATGTGACTCTTCAGAGTTTGGGTCCGTGAACACAATATATGGCTCTTTTGGGGTTCATGTGATAAGAATTGGAATGGCTGTATACTCTGCTTCTCAACCAATAAAATCTGTTGTGAAAGAGTGAAGAAGAAGAAGAAGAAGAAGAAGAAGAAGAAGAAGAAGAAGAAGAAGAAGAAGAAGAAGAAGAAGAAGAAGAAGAAGAAGAACCACC
>BDUI01000013.1:2176170-2199306 GCA_002335545.1 Apodemus speciosus
CCTCAGGGGTCCTCAACTCTCAGAACCACATGGAGCCATCCTTGGTTTCTGGAGTCTAGAGAGAATGTAGCGCCTTGCTTTTAACCAGCCGCTCCACTTCACCACTTGCACTTGGGTAAATCTGTCAACTGTTCTGCCTGGCTTTCTATACAGAAACCCAGCTTCTACAGATCAGATCTGTAGATATGTATAAGGCCGAATCCGTTTCATGCCAGGCATTGAGGTAGACCATGATGATATGCGTTATGTGATGCCGTAGTGTTCCATAGGGAAGTTTGTTAGTGTGGAGAGCACAGTGGGCTCTTTATACTTTCCTCTTATCAGATACAGCAGTCTTTGTCTGAGGCTTACTCCAAGGCCTTGGGCAAGTTACACCTTTATGAGATGATATCCCCCAGGCCCTGTCACCCTGTCACCCTTCGCTGGTGGCCAGTCTTTGTTGTCTTTGCCCTGCCTTAGAGCCTAGGCTGTCTCTCATCCCTGAGTGTCCCATCTCTCTAGGAACTACATGAACAGGCCTACTGCTATCTGATGTGTGTTGCTTTTCTCCATCCAGGTGAGCTCTGACCCCTCCATGTACATTGAGGTGGAGAATGAAGTGACCACTGTTGGGGGGATAAGGCTGAGTCGCCTGAAGTGCAATCGTGAAGGGAAGGAGTGGGAGACAGTGCTGAGCAGCCGCGTCCTCACTGCTGCCGGCAGCTGGTAAGGGCCGCGATGGACTGCACCAGCAGAGTTATGGAACGTAACCTCTTTGGCTCCTTGGCGCCTTCTGAACATTGATTCACCTTAGTCTCTACTGTATCAGTGTCCTTGCCTCATACTGTCGCAGGCTGGCTTTAAGCCTGGGGGTTACCCAGTTTAGCAAGACCCCTGCCTGAGGTCTGCCTGCCTCTCCCTGGCCTGCGCAGGTGCTTTCCCTGGACCCTGGATTTTCACCCAACGTCCTGGGTAGGACTGATGGTGCTGCAAGTCCTAGCCCTGCTGGCTAGGGAGGTGGGATTGTGGGCGGGGGATTGTCTTAGTTCAGTGCAATCATACAGTGCTTTCTTATAGCAGCACAGGGTTCTATCCTTGGCTTACTTTAAAAAGAGAACCAGTACTTTTAGGTACCCAGTAGTCTCTTGTTTACAACTGTCTAGTTTCAAAGTATGAATACAAGAAAACTTGGAACAGGACCCAGTAGCAGAGAGGGAGCTCTCTTTGATGATGTGACTGTTCTGTCTGATCATTTCTCATGACCATCCATATAGCAGATATCTCTACTAGGGCTTTGCAACAGTGATTGCTCAGAAAACAGTTTTGGTTCGATCCTTAGTTGCCTGCCTTGAGGTCATGTGTGAATGGCTCTCATCTAACTGGCTGGGTAGATCTTCAGATTCCCTTGGACCCAAGTGAGTTTATAGTATTAGGTTCTGGAAGATCCCACAGTTCTGTGCCTCCTTGGGATTTTCCCTTGGCACAAGATCACTGAGTTTTAAGTCCTAGCTTCCTGTGCATTTGGTACAACAGTTGGTCCCAATTTTAATGTCTCTGGTCCTAAGGCAGGTGGCATGTCTCAGCAGGAGTCCAAGGGTGTCAGCATAGACTCTCCTGTAGCAATATAGCTGCAGGAGTGGGAGCCTCTCCTGTGCAGGCCAAGCCTACAAAGATCCCTGCCCAGTGTCACAGCTTCAGTACTGGAAGCTGGCTAGACAGAAGCCCTGATCATGAGAGATGGTCAGACACATAGATCGCAATCAAATCAGAGAACTCCCTCCCTGCAATTAGGTCCTGTTCAAAGTTTTCCTCTATTCATACTTTGAAATAGACGTTTGTAAACATGAGTGACTTGCTTGCGCTCCGTCCTTAGAATGGGAAAGTTGGGAGTACTCCTAAGCAGGGGGAGTTGCCCATACAAGGTACCCTGACTCGTTGGGTCAGACACAGTGAGGGGCTCCTTATGTCTTGCTAGGGTGTGAGTAACCCATGCACCAGTGCCCTGGCCATGGAAGCCCTACTTGAAAGACAGTGGCCTCCTGGTAGGCTTCCTTGAGGAGCACGTCTTGATTAGGGGTGCTCTTCTGAAGCATTCCTTGCTCATGAAGTAACACCTTTCCTGTGCTAGTCCTGAGAGCCTGGAGTGCTCAGCTGCTGTTCCTGGAACAGCCGGGGCTAGTGTCTACCTTCTCCCAGCCTGTTCCCTGAGGCCTTGTCTGGACTGTACTGACTAGTTATAGCCAGGAATCTGTCGCCTGGGCACTGGTCTTATCTGATGAGTTAGGCACATATTTTGGGTGACCATCGTGTTGTGAAGTACTGGACCCCTTGGTCAGTATCAGGTGAGCAGCTCTTTGGGTGAACAGGGGAAAACAGAAGCCCCTCTGTAAGTGCCCAAACAGGCTGTCTGCCTTGTGTCCCTTGCCCTGGTCCTTGCATAGTCCTTTCCTTGCCATCCCAGCAGCAGCACTTGCTCAGTGCAAGTGTATGAGGCCCTCAAGGCCCGCATGAAGGCAGGCTCTGCATCATTCACCTGGCCCCTGTGACGCCTTCCCTCCTCTTCCCTTGCAGTGATGTGGTATGTGTTGCCTGTGAAAAGAGGATGCTGTCGGTGTTCTCTACCTGTGGTCGCCGGCTCCTCCCTCCCATCCTCCTTCCATCTCCAATCTCTACTTTGCACTGCACAGGCCCCTACGTCATGGCACTCACCGCTGCAGCCACACTATCTGTCTGGTGAGAGGCAGGCACAGGCTGGGGCCTCCGGTCTATGTAGGGGTCGGGTGGGGACCCCAGAGAAGTGGCCAATGCGCCCAAGAGCAGTTAGCAGTGTTCATTGTTAATGAGATGTCCTTTAGCAGAGGGTGGCTACACTCCTGTTTTTCTCAGGGTAGCTGTGGGTGTTGGGAGTGTCTCAGTGGATCTGCTGCCTGGAATTTCTTGTGTAGATTTGCGCAAAATAGGGTGGGGAAATAGGCAGGGACCAGGATGTTAGGTAGTGAAGACATTCTGATATCTTTGACTTGGATATAGACCAAGCTGTTCCCTGTCTCTTTAGGGATGTTCACAGACAGGTGGTTGTGGTGAAAGAAGAATCTCTACACTCCATATTGTCAGGTAACCCCTATGGGTGGGCACTCCTCTTCCCCTGGGGTCAGAGTCCCTGGTCTCATACAGCTATGGTTCATGCCCCCTTAGCCCATATAGAGAACCAGGCTTAGGGCACAGCTTACTGTGAGCTAGAGCTCTGCTTACATAGCAGGGAGACATGCTTTCTGGGCGGATGATTAAATAGGTCCCTAAAATGGGTGACAGAGATCCTGGTAGTTATCAGAATGGCTTGGCTAATGCACCAAACAGCAGTATATAGATTATGAATCAGTAATCCAGAGGTTTAGAATTGGGATCATGTAAGCCAGGGTTCAGATGTCCCCATTAGTGAATTAATGATTACTGATTAGAACTTATTCCTATGATATCCTCCAGGAAGTGATATGACGGTGTCACAGATCTTGCTAACACAGCATGGAATCCCAGTGATGAATTTGTCTGATGGGAAAGCATACTGCTTTAATCCATCTCTCTCCACATGGTAAGAAGGTATCCCTCTGTCCTGTTCCYTGGGAGTGTTTCTGTACTGGGCACCAGGGACCATAGGTGGTCATTCCTGCTCGCCCTTGTTTCTTTTGAACTCTCACTAATCCCTGTATATACACTACCATCCCGGCGAATCCGGGATTCCCTCCCTTCAAAGTCTCTATTATTTCCTGGAGCCAGTTTTATCAGAACAGATACTGAAACATTTATGGTTCTTGATAGACAAGCCTCCTTAACCACCAGCAGCATGGTAGTCTTACTAGTAGTCAATTCTGTGGGCTTAACAGAATGGTCTTTCAGGCTTACTGAAAAAAATCAAGCTGGTGATGTGATTTCTCTATTTCCTTTGACTAGTTTAGATTTTTTTTTTAAAATGTGTGTGCTGTGTTGTGTGTATATATGTGGTGTGTGTGTGCGCGCATGCGTGCACGCGCTTGCGCAGATATGTGTGTAAGTATGTTGATGTCTGGTGTCTTCCTCTATTGCTCTCCTTACTTACTCATTTGTCTAGACTAGCTAGTCCCCTCCCCGCCCCTCATCCTCGCCTCTGCTTTTGAGCACTGGGATTATGAGCAGGTTGCTCTAGCTGCCTGGCCTTTATGTGGGTGCTGGAGATGCAGACGTCAGTCCTCCTGCTCATGCAGCAAGTGTCTGTCTATCCATCTGAGTCATCTTTCTAGCCCACATTAGCGACTCTAACCCAGATATATGCAGTATATGAGCTGTGCGCCAGCCGTTCCTTCAGGGCCAAAGCCTGCTTCCTTCTAGGCCCTTTTCTGTTAAGAGCTGCCAGGCATAAGTTCATATTTAACACTCAGGTTTTATATTTCAGTTAAAAAAATTTTCTGCTACCTTTTTTCTCATTTGTAAATAATTATGTATTAATGTGTGATTATGATGAGGCAAACAAGTTGATCATTTAAGAAAGGCAAGTCAGGCATGGAGGTACATGCTTGTAACAATAGCACTTAAGAAAATTGAGACAAGATCTCAAGTTTGACTTTTTAGAGACTCAGAAAAAGGAAAAGACATCACCTTTTTGTTTTGGACATATAAAGATAGCCTTCTACTTTATGGAGAATATTTTCTTAACAGTTATGTAGAGGGTCCTGAAATGGTGGGAGAACTGCCTTATCAGGAAAACTGGAGGCCTGGTGTTTCCCAGCAGATAGAACATGGCCAGTTCACACAGCATTGTGTGAGCCAGCCATTCAGAATACATTTCATATGGGGTTATTAAGACATTAGGGACCAAGACTATGTAGCTAAAATGTTGAGTGACACTCCTCTCATTTATTAGACTTGTGACTAGAAAGCCTGTCAGTAATGGGCACCTGTCTTGGAGGACAGTATCTTCACTGGTGTGCTAGTGTGGCGGGCAGGGTTTGTTCTCCTGCCCTTTTGCCTTCTGGCTTTCCTAACATCTGTTTCTTTCTTTGATTTCTTAGGAACCTGGTTTCTGACAAGCAGGATTCATTGGCCCAGTGTGCAGACTTCAGGAACAGCCTGCCATCCCAGGATGCCATGCTGTGTTCAGGACCGTTAGCCATAATTCAGGGCCGCACCTCCAAGTATGTGAGCTGAGAGTCTTGGCACTGCCAGCAGTGCTGTGTTGGGAGGACCTGGGTCTGGTCCCTGCTTGTTCCCTGTGTCCTGACTGCTGCTCGGTGCAGAGGGGTTGGCACTTCTAATCTTCATCAAGTGTGTTTTGGGGACAGCTGTCCCCATCACTTTAAAGGCCCAGGTGACGGTCAATGAGGGTCCTAAGGGTTGTAGATACCCATGGGGCACAGGGTTTGGGAGTGGATAGGGCTGTTGTTTCGGGACCTCAAACAGCAGGTCCTGAACATGGATGCTACCATGCAGCTGCCTTTTGATGAGGAACACAGAGGTTGCTAGTAGATTAATCAACTGCTGGTTGGGAGGCCTTGGACAACTTATTTGCCCTCCACCCTTCCGTCTCCTCTCTGGTACACTGGGACGCATGGAGCAGCCCCTCTACACCAGTGTAGTACACCCTGTCTTATTGTGCCTGTCTTGCTGGTCTCTGTAGCTCTGGAAGGCAAGCTGCCCGACTCTTCTCTGTGCCTCATGTGGTACAGCAGGAGACCACACTGGCCTACCTAGAGAACCAGGTTGCTGCGGCACTTACCCTGCAGTCAAGCCACGAGTATCGCCACTGGCTCCTCCTCTATGCTCGGTACCTTGTGAATGAAGGTAAGATTACTCCCAAGAAGGGTGTCTGTTGACAATATTTTCCTCTCGTCTTTGAACCTGTCTTGCTAGAAGATCATGGATGCTCTCCACTGCCTCCCTGGGCCCTCCAGTCCAACCCGACTCCATCAGGGTTCTCAGAGGGCCCGTGCTCTTAGCAGCTTCCCCAAAGGGAGTGAGGCATTCTGGAAGAGGACTGTGCAGTGACCTCCAGCACCTCTCAGTCCTTGGTGGGCGAGTTCTCATTCTGTTTTACTAGCCTTTCCTATCCCCTGAGCTTGGTTCCCAATGTATGGCACAGAACTGGCCCCTCCAAAGCTCTCCTCCCAGAGCTTCTCCACAGCTTTGCCCATCCTTTGCTTTGTCCTTTATTACTTTCCCCATTTTGATAAGATTTAAGGAAAATAAATCTAAGTGTCTAGAAGAGAAAAGTGTACCAAGTGTCTACAAGGTGACTTGCAGAGCTAGTCTCATGCTTATCTCTGACTCTGTAAAGGTGCCTGTTAGGAAATCTCTGTAGTCATATAGGCTGTATTCTCGTTGTTCTTTGACTCTTTCTGGGCTTAGTTTGTGGCCACTGGCTTTCCTAAACAGGATGACCTCCCAGGTCCTCACACCTGGGGTACGTCAGTCATGTCTTAGGTCGTGTCCCCTGTTCCTCAGAAGTGTTTGCCCCTTCCCAAGTGCTGAGCAGAACTCACCCTTGTGTATCACAGAGGCTCTGCCTCTTCTGGACTCTTCACTCCATGTGTCTGTTATTGTCCCTGGACAGTATGTTAATGTCCGATTGTTTCCCCTTGTTTTGTTGTCTCTGAGAGGAGGAACCCTGTGTTAAACCACATGAGATACTATTTACTTCTCAGGTTCTAGCTTTATTCTATTCATTTTGTCCAGTCCCTATGGTGTTAGCTGTCCAAGTGCTGCCCAAAACCGCGTCTAGTTTTTCTGGTACCCGTACTGTGGTGCCTGTATCCCTTGATCTTGCCATATTCAGGTGTTATTCTGTAGTTAGCTTCCCAGTCAGTTCCCTCCCTTTTGAAGTTGCCTCCCTATTTGTAGTCTTGTTACACCAGCTGCAGTGTGTCTTCTCTCAAACAGGTCCTGTTAACCCACTCCTTCCACCAGTTCCCCATGTTTTCCTATGATTTCTCATCATAGAGCCGCCTGTGTCTTAATTACATGTGCCCAGCAGACAGGGAGGATGTTGCCTATTGTCCAGAGGCTGATAAATGAGTGAGGAACTATTCATGGGTCTCTAGGCCTCAAATAGAGAGAAATAGACATGTTTTGCCCATAGGAGGCAATAAAATATTTGTTCATTCAGCTTGAATGTGTATACAACTTAGCATATTCTTGATTTTCATTTCCTTCAATAATGTGTTCCTGTTTTTGTTGTTATTTTTTTCTATGACTAGGGTTTGAATACCGCCTCCGTGAAATATGCAAGGACTTGCTGGGTCCAGTTCACTGCTCCACTGGAAGTCAGTGGGAGTCAACAGTAGTGGTAGGTGCTTTTTTCCATTCTTGCCATGAGAATTATATCACAATCATGAAGGTAGAATTTTAAAAATAAGAGCATCTCTGCCTGAGTCAAAAGAATGCTTTGAAAGTTCTTGTCATGACGCATCCTACTGCTTACCTGAACCACGGTGTCAGTGGGTACTGGTCTTCTGGCACTGCACACTTGGGCACGAGTCACACCCGTGCTGAGAGAAGTGGCCTACCAGTACTCTTGGTATGGTAGTAAGAGTGAAGGATCATGCCAGCCACAGTGGCACATGCCTTTGATCCCAATACTTGAGAGGCAGATGCAGGCAGATCTCTGTAAGTTTGAGACAAGCCTGGTCTACATATAAAGTTCCAGGCCAGAGCAGCCTTGGTTACATAGTAAGATCTACTTCTAAAAAGGAAAAGTGTCCTTTTCTATCTTTGTGAGGATCAGTGTCTTTGGTAAGGTGGCACACTTAGGCCAGAAGGTTAACGAGCTGCTTTGGGTCTGAATTGGTTCAGAGGGGTGGCAAGATCGCAGAGAAGGATGATGCAGATGAAACCCGAGGATGAGGAGAAGCAGCCGTGGACCAGCATTTGGTGGAAGTAATGAGGAAGGCAGAAGAAAGGCATGCTACACACATGAGGTTACTTTAATTGACACATAGGAAGCAGATGAGAAGGTGGTGTGGGATGATGGGGAGAGACACACACAGAAAGTAGACCTTTAAGGTCTCCTGAGGACCCAGAGTTGATGGTAAGTTGGATCAGTGTGGTGGCTGTAGAGGGGGCAAGGAGACAGATCCAGTATGTATAGTAGCAGAACCAACAAGACTTGGTAGATAGGGAGAAAGGGGATAATGGACTTTTCACTTCATAATTTTGAGCCTGGCAAAGGTGGATGGATAGGCATACTATTGAGTGAGTTGGGAAAGGAACCAGGTCGCAGAGGATAGGAGAAACTTTTGCATCCAAGAGTTAGCTCACAGGTTAGTACCTGCTCTGAGCAGGTATATTCCAGGCACGATGCAGCATTAGCATACAAGGCTGACCTAGTCCCCTTCTTGTAGAGAGGGACGGACTTGACATGTATAATATTTTGGGCATTTGTTGGATACAGAGCATTGGTGGCATGTTACTCTGTACTGAGTGTTCTAAAAGGCTTGACTTCCTGAGAAGAAGAAACCAGAAAAGGAGAAGGACAAAGTCATGCACATGTTTGAAGGGAAAATGTCCAGGCAGAGGGAAAAGCAGGTGCAAAGGTCCTGAGGCAGAAGTACTTAGAGTGTAAAGGAACTGCTATGTGGAGTACTGGTCAAAAGACAATAGGAAGTGAGATGGCAAAGCTTGGAAGGTGGATACCATAGGCTTTGAAGGCATTCCTGTGTACAGTGGCCAATTCTGTATCTCATTTGTTACTTTCATTGCAGTACTTTCAGTTGGGTAATGAAATTCTGGGTTCAGAATCTTCCTTCTAAGGGCCCTGTTGATAACATTCTTCTTCAGACTTCTAGCATTAAGGGTTGTTGCTAGAAGATCTGATATAATGTGATTTCTGTAGCTTTGCACATACTTTTGGGATCTGGTCATGAGGGTTTTCTTGTAGAAAAGGGTATATGGTTGTATAATGATATATTTATTGGTTGGCTTCATCAGCACAGTAGAATAGTAACTAATACAGTGGGTATTATGAGTGGGATTGTTTCTCTATATGTTGCTATTGATATATTTCTGTGTTGATTTTCTGTCCTGTCTCTGTTGAAAGTGTTTACCAGGTCTAAGAGCTTTTGGAGTCTGCAGTCTGTCATATATTGAGTCATGTCCTATGCAAATAAGGAGACTCTGACTGCTTTACCTATTTGTATCCCTTTAATTTCTTCCTCTTGTCTTACTGTTCTGCCTAAGGTTTCAAGTACTATATTGAGTGGGAGTGAAGATATTGGATGCTCTTGCCTTGTTCTTGATCACATTGGTAATTTTTCGAGTGTTTCTTTTTCCATATAGTATAATGTTGGCTAATGGTCTGTTGTATGTGGACTTTATTATGTTGAAATATGCTCTCTCGACTTTTATCATGTAGCCACATTGGATTTTGTCAGTCTTTGCCTGTGTCTATTGAAATGATTTTTGTTTTAGTCTAGGTGATGGGTAATATTTGTTGGTTTTGTTTGTTGAACCAGCTATCTGTAGTAATGCCACAATCTTGGTTATGATGAATATTCTTCTTGGTATGAGCTTAAATTCATTTTGCAAGTATTTTTTGAGAATTTTTATGCCGATGTTTATTGGGATGATCATCTTTTTTTTTTTTTTAACTTTTTATTGGTTCTTTGTGAGTTTCACATCATGCCTCCCAATCCCACTCTTATCTCCCTACCCCTGTATCCACCCTTGTACCCACCCTTGCAGCCTTCCCCACAACAGAGAAAAAAAATTGTTGTGGACACGTCACATTGTATCCCACAGTCTACCCTTTTGTCTATATTTCTTTGCTTGCAAATGGTCACTGCAATGACTCGTTGATCTGGCATGAGGCCTCTGGCTTCTGCTACTTTTATGAATACTGGGACCTCACTGGGACTCCTCTCGGATATCCTGCTGTTGCCCTGTGTCATGGAGGTCCTCTAGTTTTGGATCTGTGGGATTAGCCCCTTTATGTGCCCCAGCATCATCGATGGGGTAGGTGTTGGAGTGGGCCAGTTCAAAACCCTGGATCGGGTCTGAGAAGCATCTAAGCTGGTCAGCAAGTAGCCTTTCCTGCTCTCACATCCTCAGGCCAGCTCACCAGCAACCCCTGCAACCAGCACCAGTTCTGCTCTACTGACTAGTGAGGGGCAGGGCCCGTTCTCCTGTTGCAGCTGGTAAGGGGGCATGGCCAGTTCCCCCACTCTCATGACCCTGGCTGGGGGCAGCTCTCGCCTGCCATAGATATCAAGGGATAAGGGAGGTCAGGAGGTGTCTCCTCATCCACACCACTGCTTAGCAGAAGAGAGGCAGGGCAGCTCTCCTGGGCTTATGCCCTTGAGGCAAGCTCACCAGCAACTGAACATCCAGGGTCAGCTCTACTGTGCTGCCCAGGGGAGTTTAGGTCCTGTTCTCTCAAGTGCTGAAGCAGGCGAGGGGTAGTACCAGCTCTCCTACTTTTACGACTCCATTGGAGCCAGCTCTCTCATCCTCTATTGGTGATGAGGGCAAAAGGGAGGGGAAGAGATTTCTCCTTTGCCAATGCCACTGCACAATAGATAAGAGACAGAGCTGCCTCTCCCACACCCCCTTCATCTAGGGTCAGTTTTATTGTGCTACCCAATTAGGCATAGGGCCTGCTTTTCCGAATGCTGCAGCAGTTGAGGGGCAGGGTCAGCTTTCCTACTCTGATGACTGTGGAGCCAGCTCTCCTGCCTGCGTAGGTGGTAAGGCGTAGGGGGCATGTCTCTCTCACCTGTGTTGCTGATTGGTAGACAAGTAGCAGGGTCAGCTCTCCCATGCTTATGCCTTCAGGGCCAGTTCACAGGCACCCCCACCACCAAGGACCCTGGGTGAGGCCCAGTGCTTCTCTGCTGGGTGCTGCAGCTGGGGAGGGGCTGGGCTAGTTCTGCTCTCATGACCCCAGTGCCAGGTCTCATGCCTGCCACAGGTGGTGAGGGGAAGTGAGGAGGAGGGTTTCGCCCCCTCATCCACATCATCACACAGGAAACTAGTAGGGCCAGCTCACCTGCACTGCCACAATGTGCAGAGCTGCTCTCCTGAGTCCTACAACTGACTAGGGGAGGGGTCAGCTCTCCATGATGCTTAGTTGAGGGATAGGGTCAGTTCTTTATAGCTCTCAGATATTAACATGTCATGACCAGGGATGTCTACCTGGTCTTTGGTTAATAGACCCAGGCTACTTCAGGGCCAAGAACCCAGACATGGCAGCATAGGCAAGGAGCATGGTCTCCAGTAGCATTACGGCTACTCACATCAGACTGTCCCTCATTACCCTGAATGCTCCAGTTCTGACTCTTCCTGTGCCTACATTCTTCTCTTTCTCTTCCATTTCTCTATCACTGCTTGTTCCTGTTAGCGGTGCCCGAGGTCTCTGGTGTCTGAGGTCTTCACAGGAGTGGTCTCAAGAGTTCTATGCCCTGCTCATGCATTATGGTGCTGCGCAGGGGTCATCTTGCATATAACCTTGCCAGGCTCACCTGAGTGGCCCCTTGTGAGGGTCATCTGTCATGGAGACAGGAACAGATGCCTCTAGGGACAGAGGAAGATCATCTTTCATTTTCTTTTGTTATGTCTTTATCTGTGATCAGAATAACATTGGTTCTATTAAAAACCATTTGCAAGTGTTTCTTCCTTTTCTATATCGTGTAGTAATTTCAGTAGTGTTGATGTTGGTTCTTCAGAGTTCAGGTACTCGGCCTTTTTAGTTGGAAGACTATAACTGTTTCAATTTTGTTGCCGATTGTTGAAATAATTAATTTATTAATTAATAAATCCTGGCAGCAGTTTCACTACCCACCCCAAAGGTCTACATTATCAAATTAAAGACACACACACACACACACACACACACACACACACACACACAGCCCTTATATTTTGATATGTCTTAATCAGTACAATAGCTGGGCTACTGCCTAACTCCACTATTGAGAGAATCTACCTCCGGCTGATAATTCCGAGTTGTAACTTCCTAAATTCTGTCTACTTTTTGGCTGCTGTGGACCCAGAGGGCTGTCCAGCTGGGCTGAGCTCTGAGCCGCGCTCTCCCGGCTCCTTCACCTGGCAGCCATGCCTCTCAGCCCCGCACTCTTCTCAAGCACGGCTTCTCGCCTCGCTTTCCTGGCCTGGCAGATCTATTTCCTCCTCCTCCTCCTGGTCCTGAGCCTGAAAATCCTAAAGTCCTGCCTCTCTCTGCCCTGCCCTGCCCTGCCCTGCCCTGCCCTGCCCTGCCCTGCCCTGCCCTGCCCTGCTGGCATCTTTATTTACCAGTCAGAATTAACTGGGGGCGGGCCCTCAGTGTCTTACATATTTACCAGTCAGAATTAACTGGGGGCGGGTCCTCAGTGTCTTACATATTTACCAGTCAGAATTAACTGGGGGCGGGCCCTCAGTGTCTTACATATTTACCAGTCAGAATTAACTGGGGGCGGGCCNCCTCAGTGTCTTACATATTTACCAGTCAGAATTAACTGGGGGCGGGGTCCTCAGTGTCTTACATATTTACCAGTCAGAATTAACTGGGGGCGGGGTCCTCAGTGTCTTACATATTTACCAGTCAGAATTAACTGGGAGCGGGGTCCTCAGTGTCTTACATATTTACCAGTCAGAATTAACTGGGGGCGGGTCCTCAGTGTCTTACATATTTACCAGTCAGAATTAACTGGGGGCGGGGTCCTCAGTGTCTTACATGCAGGGCTCTCTCATTCGAACAATTTTGGGGACCTAAATTAAATTAGAATACAAGCACATTAGGTCCAACCCACTACAGTTAGTTATGAATCTTTTAAAATTATTTAGTCTTGGTCTTATTTTGTTATGCTGTATGTGTCTAGGAATTAGTCTATTTCTTTTAGACTTTCTAACATAGTGGAATAGATTTTTAAAATGTTTTTAAAATTTTATTAATATTTTCTAAATGTCATTGCTTTCTGTTGTTTTGCTTCTCCTTTGATTTTCAAAATTTTTAATTTGGGTCTTTTGTGTTTGTTTTGTTAGTCACTGTATTGTGGGATAGAGACCCAAAGACATACCAGCACAACCAAAATCCCAATTGAGAGTCTATATTATGTATGCTTTATGGCAGCTGGTGACTGCCTGGAGAGAAAGACTTCTCACAGGGCAGCCTCAATGCATTTTACAGGAGCTTTTAAAGGCAGAGACACAGAAACTACATCCTGGTTGGCAGTTGCAAGGGAAATAAAGCAAGCCCTGGTATCCAGAGGCAGCGACACCCAATTGCACCTAGGTACTCTTGAGCTTATCTCTTGGCCTTTGGGGCTGGGATCTGAAGGTAGTAATTCTACTTTGAGACCAGCTCCTTTTGCCTCCCTGGTAGCTGAGATAGGTAGCTTCTGATGTACAAAGTTGGACCTTTTTAGATTTTGTAACCCAAGGTCTGTAACTCTTGGGATTGGTCAAACTGGTGAAGGTCAAGAAAGGATTTTGGTAGGACCTCCAAATGTTAAGAGATAGAGACCTAAAGTCCATTTAGCATAACCAAAGTCCATACTGAGAGTCTGTGTTAGGCTGACTGGCAGCTGGCAACTGCCTAGTGAGGAACACCATAGAGCAGCCTCAAATGCATTTTACAGGAGCTTTTAAAGCCAAAACAAACAAACAAACAAACAAAACAGAAAAACTACATCCTGGTTGGCAGTTGCAGAAGAAAATAAAGCAGCAAGCAGTATATCAGAAGCCAAAAGCAAGCAGCTAGCTGTAGCTAGGGCATTTTGACCCTGAGTTTCTAGAACAGGGTTGGGTGCATTCTCATGGGACTTTTCATGGTGGGGATAGAAAAAGTGGGGGAGCAATTTCAAGATAAACCAAAGATGTCTCCAGATGAGAGAAGACAGAGGAACCACTGTCTAGTTACAGTTGTGAATTTGTTGATGGTTTGCCAATCTCATTAATCCTTTGAAAGAACCAGCTCTTCCTTTCACTGGTTATTTGGCTTATATCTATTATTTATTTATTTTTAATTGTTTATTTATTTAAATTTCAGCCCTGATTGTGAGTGTCTCTTTCTGTTCGTTGTTTTGGGGTTGGATTATACTTGCTTTTTCAAGTTTCTTAAGGAACATTATTTATTAAGTTCTTAATTTGAAGTCTTTCAAAAAAAATTCTTTTTGATGAGGTAGTTGTATTTAACACATGGAATTAATACATGACTATTAAAAATGATATCTCCCCACCATTCTTGGGGTCCACACATAACCCAGGAAAGACCCTTGAGGTTTCTAGACCCCTATGAAAACTAAGTCTTGAGCAGGAAGAGGTCAGTTCAGTGTTTTAGTACATGGAAGTTGGTACTGATGCAGATAGTAACTGAGAGATATCTTAGGGACCCCTAGTACCGCCCATTCTGAGTCTCTGAAGACAAAGGCAGGCATGACCCATCCTTATAATAGAGTCCCATGGGGTAAGGGTTCTCTGGTACTTGTAGTTCCTGGAGGGATTCCCCCCAAAGGATCCCACTAGGGCTGAGTTCTTGTTGAGAGTCAGGTTTACCTGGTGAGAACCTCATTTTCAAGGGGCTTTTGTCACATTGGGTGACAGTCCTGAAACACTGATTTTTTTATTTCTCCTTCAATATTTGTTTTGCTGGGTCTATATTGGCATTTGTGGTATTTTACAACTTGGAATATATCTTTTCAGTCCCTTCCAGCTTTTAATTTTTTCTGTTGAAGTATTAGTCTGATGGCTCTTCAGTAACTTCACCTCTTTCTTTTGTGGCTTGTAATCCTCTTTCTTTATGTTTTTACTGTTTCATCTGTAATATGTTGTGAAGATCTTTTTTTCTGGTCCTACCCCTTTGAGCTTCTGTAAGCTTCTGTACCTGCAGGTTCTACCCCTCTCCATCTAATGAGAATCACACACCTTCATGGTCCTCTGCCCCGCTGCCTGCTGGTGCATCATGCATCTCCATGCCTGCTTTTCTTTCTTCATAAGCTCTGGCCAACTGGCAGTTGGAGGGAAGAGATCTTAGGAATTAATTAGGAGGATTGTTAGGTCCAGGGTGTCAGAACCTATCTGGGAATGCTGAGAAGTGAGATCCCAGGGGAACAAGTGGCTCACAGGGTGGGAAGAAGCAGGCCTAGTCTGGGAGGTAGGGTGGGGGTTGGAAAATCAAGAAGTAGCCAGGTTGCCTGGCAGTACTTGGAGGAACTCTTAGGCTTGTGGAGTGAGTCAGTGATGGGAGGTGGCAGAGTTTACCTTGTGGATATGGGAGAGAAGTCCTGGAATTGTGCAGGCCTGTGAGGTGCATTGGAGTAGAGCCTATCTGATGGTGTGGGGAAGGCAAGTCATTGAGGAGCTGAGAGGCACGACCTCCCCACTACCTCCCAAGTTAGTTTATGAGCTGCAATTGGAGCATGAGTGTATATGCATGGATATGAGTTTCAAGTTTATGCTTTGAGTTTATAACTTGCTGTAATCTGGTCATAGGATATTACCTCAGTTGTTATAAGATTCCTTGTGGTGGTTGAATAGGTTTGGCCCCCGAAGATTCATGTGCTTGAATGCTTGGCCATAGGGAGTGACATTATTTGGAGGTGTGGCCTTGTACGAGTAGGTGTGGCCTTATTAGAAGAAGYGTAGGTGGGATTTGATGTCTCCTATGCTCAGGCTCTGCCCAGTGCTGAGGATAGTTTCCTCCTGGCTGCCTTCAGATCAAGATTAGAACTCTTGGCTCTTCTAGCACCAAGTCTGCCTGCATGACGCCATGCCTTCCATGCTTACCAAGATGGTAGCGGACTGAACCTCTGAACCTGTAAGCCAGCCCCAATTAAATGCTTTCTTTTCTAAGAGTTGCCTTGGTCATGGTGTCTCTACACAGTAATAAAATCCAAACTAAGACACTCCCAAATTATGTTTTAGATCTGTATGTTGGTGTTTTGCCTGCATGTATGTCTGCACACAGTAGAGGGCATGGGACTACAATTATAGACAGTTGTGATTTGTTGTCATGTGGATGCTGGAAATTGAACTCTGTACTTCAGGAAAAGCAAGTGCTGTTAACTTAGTGATCTCTGTCATCCCAAGAACTGATAAAGTAACACTTTCATATCCTCCTGATCTTGTGGCATATGGTTTTCTTATGCTTAGAGTTCACAGATTGTGGTTTCATTGTCTTGCTTTTAGTTTTTGTCTTTTTGATGTTTTAGATTGTTTTAACATTTAATTTCTTGACCCCTTGGAAGAGTGCAGTATGTTGAGCAGCTGCCTTTTCTTTATCTTATTCAGATGCCTAATTTTTTAGTAGCACTTATTGACTAGCCCCCCTTTTTTCTTTCACACTTTATCTTCTTTACAGTTTTGATATCTAAGTGTGGCTCTGTTTACAGGATCTGTTTAGGTTACCACCGCTACAGTAATAAGCCTTGTCTCTGGGAATAATGATTGGCTTTTTAATTGCATCTTAGTTCTTTCTTTCCTTCTGCTGACTTGGGGTTTGGTTTGTTCACATCTTACAATGCTTTATTTGGTTTTCAATGTGAACACTTAAGAGATAAAAATTCCCCTCTTGGGACTACCTTCATTGTATCCCATAAATTTTGGTAAGTTGTATGTTCATTTCATTCATTCCTTGGATTTAAAAATAATTATTTCTTGATTTGGTCCAGCCATCATTGAAGTTTGTGGTTTAATCTTTGTTATTCTATATTTTCTGTAATTTCTCCTCCTATTGATTTATAGTCTTACTCAGTTTTGATCAGAATACAAAGAGTTTTTTGAAATTTCATATGTTTGTTGAGACTTGCTTTGTATTCTCATGCACTGTGATCTGTTGTAGAAAAGGTTCTGTGAGCTGCTGAGAAGAATGAGTATTCTTTAGTGTAGATGGAATGTCCTGTAGATGACTTTTAGGCCTATTTGATCTCTGGTGCCACTTAATTTTAGCCTTTGTCTTTTTTTCCCCTGGTTGATCTGGTTTTGTTTTGAGACAGGGTCTCACAAAATGGTCTCTCTGTGTACCTCTGGGCCCAGAGCATGCAGTCCTCCTGCCCCACCTGCCAAATGCTGCGATTGATTACAGACATATCACCATATGCAACTATATCTGCTATTTTTATTTAGCTTGTCCTTATTGTTTTGCTTCTGTTTTCGACATGGATAAAAAACAAAACAAAACAAACAAACAAACAAAAACAAATYGCCTTTTAAATAAGCATTTTCTATTTTCCAGTTCTGCCTTTCCCACCGGTCTTACTGTTTTTGCTAAGCACTTCAGTGCAGTTTTGAAGTCTTTTACTATAATAAGTTATACATTTTTTGATTAACGCCCCTTTTCTGCATTAAATCCAACTTGGTTATAGTTCCATTAGAAAATATTGCTAATAAATTTGTTGGACATGTGATTTCATGGTGACATCCATCAGTCCAGAATCTTATTCATTTCTACACCAGCCTTGTTTGGTTTAAGGCTAGCCTGAGTTAATTTGCAAAATAGATAGAGTTGGTGTTCTTCATTTTTTTGTTGTCTGTTTGTTTGAGGTTGGACAGTCCTGATCTTTGGGTGTTCCTTAGAGGACATTTTACAAACCTGGTACTTTCTTTTGTAAGTGTTTCTTTCAGAGTGAAACATGTTACTAACAAGCTTTGTCAAGTTTTCATAACATCTTTTTCCATCTTTAACTTCCAACTTGCTGTGTCTGTGGTTGTGTATTGTTGCTGTCTTTTGTAGACTGCTGGGTATGGGGCCTGAAGTCATTCAAGGCAAATGTTCTTCAGTTGGTCCTGATTCCTGATTCTAAGAGTCTAACACACTCGTATTTTAAATGGAATTTTGGGTATATTTAAAGAAGTCTATATTATAGGGTTGAGGCTGTGGCTCTGGTATCATGGTAAATCCTAGTGCATGGGTGACAGGCCAGAGGATAAGATGTTTAAGGCCACCCTTGGCAGTATAGGGAGTTTAAGGCTGGCTAGGTTGCATGAGACCCTGTTTCATAGATAAAATTTAGGGTATGTTATGGGATTTTTTTTTTTTTATATGTATGTGGCGGGGATCTAACTTAGGTTCCCAAATACCCACCCCCAGCGTTCCTCATGCAGCTTCTCCTCCCTTTGCCCCATTAGCTGGGGTAGTTGCTGAATCTGAGTTGCCTCCCTGATCTGACCTGGCCTCTGCAGTTCCCATTCTCTGCCTAAGTTCTAGACCTTCTCTGCCCTCGCTGGGTACATGCCTTCTGCTTGACTGGTTTTCGTTTGATACTCTTGTAGACTTACTCTATGGCCTTCTGCTTGACTGGTTTTCATTTGATACTCTTGTAGACTTACTCTATGGCCTTCTGCCTGACTGGTTTTCGTTTGATACTCTTGTAGACTTACTCTATGGCCTTCTGCCTGACTGGTTTTTGTTTGACACTCTTGTAGACTTACTCTGTGGCCTGTGCAGCAGAAAGCCTACTTAGTAATGGCTGTTGCAGACTGCCAACAGGAGCAGGGGAAGAAATGCAAGCGGGAGACCAGAAGTCACTACTGTCCCTATGTGCCTTGTTAACCTGAGATTGCCCTTCAGGATTACCCTGCCTGGAATAGGAAAATATTGGTCTGCCACCTTCACCACCCTGCAAAGTTAGATCTCTAAGAATCCTACCCAGGAAGTTTTGCAGTGACTCTTAGCAAATGTAGGTTCTGGACAGAGCCTGGTCATTCCTCCTTCCCTGTACTACATTGTCTCTTCTAGCCATCCTTTCTTCATGCACACTCACCTGGTTTTGCTTTTTAGCTCTGGACTTCAGTTGCAAAGTCTTTGCCAAGCTAGAAATGGCCCCAGAGTCTGGACCTCCTCGGATATATCCCTCAACTGTTAATCTTGTGTCCACAGGGTCTGCGGAAAAGGGAGCTGCTGAAGGAACTGCTGCCGGTCATTGGGCAGAATCTTCGATTCCAGCGCCTCTTTACTGAGTGCCAGGAACAACTGGACATCCTGAGAGACAAGTAGCCTGTCCTGGCTGGCCCCAGCTGCTGCAAGGGCAGGGCCACACTGTTGCCACTGGCAGGTGCCCGGGGCTAGCCCCACCTGTCAGGGCCGCAGTAGGGAGAGAGACCCAGGCAGAAGATGTGTTGTCCTGCACCGGCACTAGTCCAGTTCCCTGGGTGGGCGTGGTCTATATCCCGGGCCTCAATGACTCCAGAGGGGGCAGCTTGTCCCTCCATATAGGCCAAACTATGGACTTGGGGCTGGGACTGGGGCTCAGCCTCGCTGCCCTGGGGCCAGCAGGGATCTCTTGAGCCCGTCTCCAGCTTGGCCCCAGGGGAGATGCTGGCTCCTGCCACTGCAGGTGCTGTGCTGCTTCAGCTATAATGAATGGCCATTCGTGAGAGCGAGCGAGCGAGCGAGAGCGAGCCTGGGAGTTAGGGATGGCGCAGTCAGCAGGCGGACCCGAAGCCTGTGTGAAAGCTAAGCTGTTCTGACACATGGACTATTTTTGTACTAGAATTTGCTAACTTGGAATATGGAGTTTCTTTTGGCTGATCAGGATATCCCTACAAGTTACTTGGACATTGGTCACTTGTAGGAAATTTAAACTCTAATTATGACAGCTACACTGAAAAAAATTGTACTGAAATTAACTTGTCTATCTTCATTTGGTTTAATTTTTAAATGTTTGTAAAAAGAGACACTTTGTGTGGGGGTGGGGTGGGAGAGAGGGGAGGGCAATTTTTTTTCTAAGTGTAAAATAAATGAACATGCATTGGATACCAAACCATTTGCCTTCCCGGCCTTTTCCTTCTAATGTCCTCTCCTCCCTCACAAGAGTCTTTTTCCTGCTCTGGCAGTGACAGCATTGGAGCCTGAAAGGGTCTGGACTCATCTGATTCCTGCTGCCTTTCCCCTGTAGAAGTTCATCTTTGATGTGTGGGAACCACTTATCCATCATACTGCAGCACCTCAGGCTGGCCTGGGGGCAGCAAACAGGCCACGCGTGTCATCCCCAGGGGAGGCATTTCGGTGCCTCAGCTCTCGTGGTCATTTTCAGCTTCAGCTGAAGGACATAGACTTAGAATCCCGAGAATTATCAAAAGCCTGGTGTGGTGACAAATGTCCCTGATATTGGTATTTGGGAGGCTGAGGCGAGAGGTTTGAGTGCAAGGCTGTGATAGGCCTCGGCTATGTAGAAACACCTTAAGGAGAAAAGGATGGAGAAGGAAGCTGTACTTTTCCCAGACCGCCCCTGTTCCCCCGGACTGTCCTGGAACCCTGCTAGAGTCAGGAGCCCTGAACTTGGAATCCAAAGACCTGAGAACTGACTTGTCTGCCTACCTTGAGTTCTTACTCTTTTTCTTATGCCTCGTACTAGATAAGAGCCTTGACGGCATGCGTGCCGCACAGAGCCAGCGTGGAGAGCCAGCCTGTAAGTGAGGGCTTTAACTCACAACGTAAACAGCCAAGGAGTGTCAGGCAGGCAGCTCCCTCCGCTGCAGCAAGATTTTCACCAAAATGACCTTCCTTTTCTAAATCAGCTCTCAAGCCGAGGTGAAGGTAAGATAGTCTGGGTGGTTATAACCTGAGTCATGGGCAAGACGTGGCAATTAGAAACCACTTGTTTGAAGGAAACATTAGCAATTCTTTCTGTTGTTTTTATATTTACTTGTGTGTGGGTGTGTGTGTATATGATGCTGCTGGAGGCCAACAACTTTGGGTTGTTGGGTGTGGCTTCTCTCCACTGTGTGAGCTTTGCAGATTGAACAATGGCCATCAGTCTTGGTGGCAGCCACCTTGCCATAGTTTAGTAAATCTGTTTTTACTACCTGTATCTATTTTTACAGTTGGTAGAGGTCAGGGACTGCCATTTCTAGTCAAGATAACACAGTTGGAATTTACCCTCCTGTCTGAGACAAACAATGAACCAGTCAAAATTCATAAGGCAATGGCTTTCCAGCACCTGACAAATACAGAGGGGGATGCTCTCAGCCAACCATTGGACTGAGCACAAGGTCCCCAATGGAGGAGCTAGAGAAAGGACTGAAGGAGCTGAAGGAGCTTGCAGCCCCATAGGAGGAACAACAATATGAACCAACCAGTACCCCAGAGCTCCCAGGGGCTAAACCACCAACCAAGGTGTACACATGGAGGGACCCATGGCTCCATCTGCATATGTAGCAGAGGATGGCCTTGTTGGACATCAAAGGGAGGAGAGGCCCTTGCCCCTGAGAAGGTTTGATGCTCCAGTATAGGGGAATGCCAGGACATTGAAGCAGGAGTGGTGGGTGGGTTGGTGAGCAGGGGAGGGGGGATGGGATAGGGGGTTTTCAGAGGGGAAACCAGGAAAGGTGAAAACATTTGAAATGTAAATAAAGAAAATATCTAATAAAATTTTTTTTATGTCAAAAAAAAGAAGAAAAAAAAGAAAAAGATAGAGGCTGGGGTACAAGACCCTGAGTTTGATCTTAAGCATCATGAACAGGAAAGTTGGAAAATGTTGAGCACTTATGGAGAGAATGAAGAGGGAGAGAGTTCCTGCTACAGTCATTTGGTGTGTAGCAAGGAATGTGGACCGCCTAAACTGAGGAAATACAGTGGAGAGAAGAGACAGCTAGCGTTAATGGAACAGATGACGAGAGCTGCATGGAGAGCCGGGGAGCTCAGGCCCCGAGCATCTGTCCAGCTGAGCACTGCCTAGTGCGTACATGTGAGGAGCCTCCCACCTGGGAAGACCTGTGGGAGGGACAGGGAAAACCGCCAGGCTCTCAGTTGGCAAAGCGCCTGGCTCTAGCCACCAGGCAAGAACTTGTAGCTCACGGGCATGGAGTAGCTACTCAGAAGTCATGCCTCAGTATTGGGGAATAATTGGGACTCTACAGCCAATTTAAAAAATAAGACTGGAAAGGATCCAAAGCAAAGTTCAAGAGGACTATGAATCGAGTAGACCAAGGCCACACGACAACTAGCAAAGATGCAGGAAGATGCTCTGAAAAGACAAAATAATTTCACAACCCATATTGGCCCAGAACTTACACTACTATGGAGCCGGCAGAAAAAAATATTAAGGCAGTTAGAGTATATTTATATTCAAGAAGGTAAGTAGGTCTGGCGGTGCAGTTGAGTTGGTAGGATGTTTGCCTGGCATGTACCACACCTTCTGGCACCATGTAAACCGGACACAGTGGCATACACCTGTCATCCTAGTACATGGGAAGTAGAGGCAAGGGGATCAGATGATCATGGTCATCTTTGCCTGCATAGCAAGTTTGAGGACAGCCTGAGCTGCAGGAGATCGCCATCTCAAAAGAAAAGGAGAAATAAAGCAAAAAGTGGAAGATCAGCCATGTGATGTRCAGCAGTTTTCTCTGTAATAAAGGTCTCCATCCTGGAGGGAAGCTGTTCAGTTGAGGAAGTAAACGCAAGAGCTTCAAGGAATTTCTGAAACCGATCAGATGTAATGACCCCACCCCGAAACTTACAGAGACAGTAAGGACTGCTGACAGGCACTCAGACCAGATCAGCTCTCTGTAGGCTGTGCAGTGTGTTTCAGGTTTCCAGTTCTGTGAGCTCTTATCCATGCTAGGGTAGGCTTTGATGATGCAGTGGTTCTGAATTGTATCTGCTCCTATAAATAACCCCTAAAGCTCCTTGATTCCACCAAGTTGGACTTTGGTGGTATCCTTGCTTTGCTCTGTTATCAGTTCCCTATTAGCGGTGAGTAAACTTTGTTAATGTCTGTCCAGGAAGTGTCAAAGAATATGTGGTGGTGCATATCTGTGTTTCAAGAATTTCAGAGGCTGGGGCAGTGAGACAGGAGGATCTTGGGTTCAAGACCAACCCAGGTTTGTTAGTGAGAACCTATCTGAGAGAGACAGAGACAGATAGGAAGGGAAGAGTGTAATGCATCTTATTTGCTTGAAGTAAATGTTGTTTTGGAGGCTTACTGCCTAGGCCTAGTGCTGGAAGCTCCCTACAATCTAATCTAGCCCTAGAATGTTTTCTGCCTCTGAGACTTACTGCTGAATAAGCTCACCCCTTCATAGTTCTGTCTGGTTCATTCAACACAGTTGTTCTGGCTCAAACTCCTCTCCAAGCTGACGGATTCAGTCTGCTTCTTTCTTGGCCTCTGACCAGATAGTTCTGCTTGTCCTCATACTAACTTTGGCAATGTTTTAATCTTCTGGCTCCTTCTTATTCTGTGGTTTGTTCTGTTTTCACTGGTA
>BDUI01000013.1:2256900-2268205 GCA_002335545.1 Apodemus speciosus
CATTCTTCTGTTGAGGGACACCTGGGTTCTTTCCAGTTTCTGGCTATTATAAATAAGGCTGCTATGAACATTGTGGAGCATATATCCTTATTGCATGCTAGGGAGTCTTCTGGATATATGCTCTAAAAATGTTAAGAGACATCAAGGTTTCTAATACATTTCAAACTAATAAGCTAATGATGTAACTTAATGTCTTCATAGGAAAAACAAACTAACTTCTTCAAGAATAGTAGATGGGATGAAATAATCAAAACCATGGATGAAATTAATAAAATAGAAATGAAAAAAAGAGTCACTTAAACAAAGAGCTGACTTTTGAAATCATAAGCAGTGTTGACAAATCCTTGGCCAACTTAGCAAAAGGGAGAAGACTTGAATTAATAAAGTTGGATATTAAAATATAGGCCATAGAGGATGGACCATTGCATTCAGAAAATCATAAGGATGTGCTTTAAAAGCCTATGTTAGACAATATTAGAATTCCTAATATGTGTGGGAAAATTTCATGTTGCATCATATATACATACATAATATGATTTGATACATATTTGATACATATATAATACATCAAATACAAAATAAATAATTTTAAACCAAAGAAAAGAGCGACATGTCTTTAACATTAAAAAAGCCCAGGACTAGGTGAATTCACCATAGAATTATAACAGAATTTCAAAGAACTAACAACAATACTTATCTTATTGCACCTAATACACAAGAAAGGAGTGATTACACTTTATTAAGTATTGTATAAGTGGTGGATCCATCCACCATTGCTTTCATATACATGACAAATAAAGATGCCATATCGAAAGAAAATTACAGATGGATTTTCCTGATGTACACAGATGTAAGAATCCTCAATAGACTATTGGTAAAACAAATCCAAGATTATATCAATATGAGCATTCATTTTGACCTAGTTGGCTCCACTCTTGAAATAAAGGGATCATCATAATATGCATATATATGATATTATATATGTATTATATATTGTAAATCATACATATGATTATGAGTCAGCTTGGGAAATAAATGTATAGCTGCCTGATAAAATAAGTAGACAGTGGTTAAATGAATGAAACACCCCAACCCTGAGAATAATGGAGCCACCAGAGGGTGCTGTGAATCTTCTCAGAAGTCTTCAGAGACCTCACATGTTCAAATTCTCTGGACCGTGTACAACTGCTCACTGGACCCTTACAGTGCTATAGCAGCTGCATCCTCCCAGGGGGTAAATGCACGGCACAGAGCACAGGGCCTCCCTTGATCTTCTGATAGTGTAACTGCTCTGAGGGCTGAGGACCAGGTGGTGGAAGGGATACACAGCTCATGTTTGCTTATGATGCACACATGAAATCTACAGCAGAAAGATTTCATAAGGAAGAGCACTCTTGGTTGTGATATGTTAGAGAATTGTACACAGTATATCAGTATCACACAATTTAGAAATTAGTCTGTGGATGTTTCAGTAGAGGCAGAGATCAGGTGAGTTGCATGCATAATGAACGTAGCCTGTTGGTTATGGTGACTGTGTGCCTTGTTACCAGCAGGGGGCACTGTGAGACAGTCTCTGCTTCCAGTAAATTAATCATCATTTACTGAAAGGAACCTTCCTATAGAAAAGATGCCATCTGCTCACTGATTAGGAATCAGTAGCTGAAACTTCCTTAGCCTGGAAGGATCCTTTATGCATACCTTCTCCTTGATCTGCAGGCTGTCTTCTGACAGGTCCCCAGGGTATAAATCAACCTAAGTGTGTGTGAGTTGAACAGTAGCACTAAGGCTGAGGGAGGAGCAGAGGTAATCATGGATGGAAACACATCGCAGGAAAGACTATGCGCCTGGCATGAGGAGGGGATACATTGAGAACCTAGGCAGGACCTCCTGGTTCTAAGGGTCAGGATCAGTGTCCCTTATGCTGTGGTCTATGTTTGCCCTTCTTTCCATTCTTCCTTCAAGTCACAGGTAGGGATGTACATCAGCTCATCTCCATTCCTACTCCACGTTCCAGATCCTGAGCAGCAATCCATGGGGACATGTACTGTGGTCTCTCCTGCACGTACTGTTTGCAGGCTCCCTCTGCCAAGCTATTCTGACTCAGCTGCCCTCATAGTTTATCTGCTGGAGCATTTGCCACTCTCATTAGCAGCATGGGCTGTGGCTTCAGTGTGGGTACCCTGCTTCTCTGCTTTCAGTAGAACCCAGGAAGATTTCTCTAAAATCTCATGCACAACTCTACAGACTTCCCATGCTGCCTCCAGGGTTTCTGTCAATATTTGGATCCAAAGTGTCCTCAGAATACACAGGGATATTGTTTCCAGGCTACAGCTAAGGATTTTTATTGTATTATTTGTCAAACAAATGTGGTAAGGTAGTTCACATCACAGTGGAAAAGTCAGTGAAAAAGATGAGAAGAAAAATTTTAGAAAAATCCAGTGTTTCTTTACCACCCTGTACTGATAAACTTCCAAATGGAAAATCTATAATAATATAAAATGTCTGTGAATAAGAAAAAAGATATAAAATTATTTTTCCTATAACAAAAGATATACTATAGATATTCCCAGGAAGGCATGGAGAGATGTCATAAAGGCATGTATCATTTTGAATGAAGCCATTAACTAGAGAGTCTACCATTATCACTATCATGGTGAAGGCTGGAAGCAGGGTCAAGTCCTAGCTATGTGTTCACACCAATATCAAATTTAACTTCCCAAACCACAACTGTTCTGAAATTTGCCTTCTCCATCTCTTCTGTGTGGACCCAATGCATTTCTTTTCATATTCCAAGTAAGCCATTTCCTTCTTATTTTAACTCTAAGTTTTCCACTCTGTATCTGGGTTTTATTATTCCTCAATAAAGGTAGTCTCTCCTTCATAGTAAGAGCCCCTTGTATTTTCCTGGGACCCAGTCAGACTTTCATGTGTCTACTTCTAGATCTGATATCAAACCTCCTAATTCCAAATCCAGACATTGTCTTAAAAACAAACCATATATCACATGGGACCAGAAGCCAAGAAATGTGCATTTCATTATTTGATTTGATAGTTATATTTCTTTTTATGAAACATCTCCATACTTTTAAAGCACAGGACTGATGTTAATATCATGATGAGAAATAGAATGTTCTCCACTGGAAGAAATTCATAACAAACTCTGGCTTCCCAAGTCCCAAGAAATATTGTGAAAAAGAAGGCAGAAAAAAAACTGTAAGAACCAGAGGATGTATTGCTATGAAGTAATTCCTTTGGACATAACACAACTGTTTCACACAAAGACTTACAGCAGCTGTGGTTGACAAGACCTGCACAGTTAACACTTCCAACATGGACTGGGGAAGGGATCTTGAGGTTCCTGCTCTAACAGAGAACCCATGAACAATTGATCCCTATTGTAGAAGAGAGTTATTTTTTTTATTTGTGATGTGGCTACTAGTAACTGCCTATGTTGTAGTGAACAAATTTTCACACAAAATATATGGTAAATAAAATATGACTTTAGCTCATTAAGTTGTTTAAAAAATTGAAAAGGATATTAAAGATTTATCAAAATCTTTATGAATACATTGGGGGTGTATGTATATGCATGGTGTGTTTGTATGTGTGTGTGTTTGTGTGTCTATGTATACATACATATGTGGGTGGAGTGACATAGCCCAATACATATGCCTATGGGGGCCACAGGGTGATACAGAATATTTTCCTCTATCATTCTCTACCTTATTTATTAATTAAAATAATTTTTAATTTGAATATATTTCGATAACATTCTTTCCCTCTCCTAAATACTTCAAAATCCTCTCTCCATCCCCACCTAAACAATATTGAGTTCTTTCTCAAAACCACACAACCCAATACAATAGTCCTGCCCCCCTGAGGCAACACAAGGCAGTCCTCTGCTAGTTGTGTGCTGCGGGCCATAGACCACCCACATATGCTCTTTTGTTGGTGGCTTAGTCTCTTGGAGCTACCAGGAGTCCAGGTTAGTTGATACTGTTGGTCTTCCTATGGGGTTGACATTACTCTCTGCTTAGGCTGTGATCTATGCCACATGAGTGGGTGCTCAAGACTACATATGAACAGGAGAGAAAGAAGAGGTACTATCTGGTCTTTGCCTTGAGGGTATGAGCAGAATATGCTTTCGAGTATACCCAGGGCAGAATTTGGTATGGGAGACTTGGATGCTGATAGAGTTTAATCTAAGGAAGGGAAAAGCACCTATAGGCTTTGAAAGTGATTTCTAGTCCAGGACAAGAACTGAAGGGTCACAAAGCACACAACCCAGAAGAATATTGATAGCAGGGTTCAGGTGGGTCAAGAACAAGTACAGTACCAGAAGAACAAGTACAAAAGATTATTTCTGATCAGATTTACAAATTTGAAAAGCACTATCATGAAGTGAGATGCTGCTAAGTGGCCTTTTTGTCTTTTAATTGTGTAAAAACTCAGGGCCACTAATTATCAGAATGGACACTTAGAAATTTTCTGAGGCCAATACCCAGGACATCATCCCATTGCAGCAAAATCTCCAAGAGTGAGACAAAATAAACTCCCATGTATCTCACCTTCTACCAGGTCTACCAGGACTTTATATCTGATGAGTCAGGCAAACCTCCATGAATATAAGATATATCCCTATGGTCACACACGGTGTGCAGTGTAGAGTGCTCCCCTCTTCTGGATAATGAACATGCTCACATGGAAGTTATTTTCATTTACCATTCCAAAGCCTTACCTCATTTCAAGGGTGTAGAAATTAAATAGCTACAAGATCAGACATCGATAGGGCCCAAGCTACAGGCAGTATGGCTTGTGGTAAACTAAATAAATGGTCAAATGTGTGGAAGGACAGCTGCAAAAAGTTCAGGATAGTTGAGATACTTATTTCTTTAGAAGGCATTGGTGGACATCCAGTGATATGCACTGATCCATGTTCATCAGCTCTTGACCCTAACTAAGCTATTCACTTTCTCCTGGTAAATCTGTTTCCTCATCTGTATGAGGTTTTGATTTAGAATAAGCCCCAGAGAATGGATTTAGAGATTGAAAGAGATATTACTTACAATGTGCTAGACATATGGGGCCCCTTACTGACTCTAGCCACTACTATAATCACATAGGACCCTGCCTAGACCTGGCTTCTGACTTTTTTGTGATCTTCTTTGAGGATCAGCTTCCAGTTTTCCCAATTAGGATGTCAGTAAGATCCCCAGCTCTCATATATCTTGGAAATCATAGAATTGTTCTATGGTACAGTTGATGGTGGAGGTAGGATCTAGGCCTGGTAAAACAGAAATTGTAGAGGACAAAATAAGAGATAGGACAGTGTGTGTGTGTGTGTGTGTGTGTGTGTGTGTGTGTGTGTGTGTAGGGAGTGGACCTAGTTGCTTTTTCCAGCTTTGCTCAACCTGATTTCAGTTGGCCACTTTGGGAATCCCCAAGCTAAAGTTAGTTCTGTGTTGACTGAAACAAAACTCAAGGTCATAAAAAGAGAGAAATAAACAGAAGTGAAACCAAGCTGATGGTAAGCAAAGCATGACAAACAGAGCCAGGTGTGGCCCTTGAGAAGAAGGAGGCCATTTCATGATTGTAGTTGAATGACTGTGCCTCCCAGAACTCCAAGTCATAGTCTCAAGGTCTGATGCCACCCTACGTCTGGCTACATCCTCACATTCCAATCTCAGTCTTTAATATTAGGATCCTGGAAGCCCAGGGCAAAAGGAGCTTCAGAGTGGCCCTGTATGTTAGCAGGGTACCAGAGAGGAGTTGACTGGATCAGAACTGTGGAGTTCCATCTCAGTTTCCTAACCTGGAGAGATGTGGATAACTGCGTGAACAAGCACAAAAACCCTGTTTCTTGGATTTCTGGGATACCGACACATGATTTCAGTCCTTCATAATTTTGTCTCCTATGTCCACAGATTAGAACTTCCTTCTCATGATCCAGAAATTCTGCTCTTGGGACTTCATCACAGAGATGTCACATGGCCTAAGTGACATGGAGACTCAAAGCTAGAGTTCACTTTTTAAAATTTATTTGTTGTTTGGTGTGTGTGTGTGTGTGTGTGTGTGTGTGTAAGAGAGGTGGGGGTCACTTGTATGTTAAAGTAATCATGTGGGGGCCAAAGATCAACTTGTTAGAGTTTATTTCATCATTGAGTCTCAGGAAGTGGATTAAAAGGCACCTCTACTTTGCTGAGCCATTTCACTGGCCACTCAGGGTACACTTTTAACAAGGAATTGATATACCTAATTTTCAAATGGTCTGAGTGACCTTGGAGAAGGGGCTGGATGGATGTCTGCAGCAGTGAAGAAGGGCCCATGGGCATGTGAGGACAATGTCTCATCCTTGTTTAAAGACATTATTTCTTACAGAGAATAGTCTAGAAAGAGCCATCACAACACACTTTCACAGTGCTTTGTAGGAGAAACTAGGTTCTTTTTTATTAAAAATTAATTTTATGTATATGGATTTTTAAGCAAGTATGTCTGTATCATATGTGTGTATGGTTCCCACAGAGTCCAGAAGAAGGCATTGCATCACTTGAACTGGAGCTACATTTGTGAGTTATTATGTTGTTACTGTGAATTGAAGCCAGGTCTCCTGGAAGAGCAGCCAGTCCTCTTATCTACTGAGACATCTCTCCAGCCCAGAAATTTGTTTCTATATGTTTTCTAGTTTCTCAAAGAATAAGTTTTATAATTATAGAACAAAAACATCAGATGATTTAAGAATCACTATTATCTTTTTTAAAAGATCTGACAATGCATCTGTAAAAGCATGGACATGTATATGTAATTATATAAATAAGGATGTGAGGTGTGTATATATGCCTTTGTCTGTGCCTATACTTATCATCTGCACCTATAGATAATCACTGTGGATATCTGTGGGGCAGAAATTTAGGTGATATTGGTTTTTAATTTTTATCTACTTAAAAAAACAAAAGATCATATTTTTGGCAAACCATGAAAAGGAAGCTTTGTCTTTTAGTCTTTTTGTTCCAGAACAGTTAACATTAGACAAACATTTATCTCCTGTCTGTTCCCATCTTTGCTAGAAGACATCTCTATTTGGTATTATACTGAAAACAAGACAGAAAACCATCCATCTTAGTCTTAATCCTTAAATCAACATTCATTGGCCAATTGAATGTCAGAGCGATGTGGAAAATTATCCATTATTTTTGTTTATCTACATTTTGCATGGTCTAAGAAACTTTAAGAGCCTTTCACCTATGTCTTCATTAGGTTTCCCTTCTCTAAGCATAATGAAGACAGCCATAATTTTTTGTTCACTTCCCACTTCCTTATCCAATTCTGTGAGTGTAATATTATAGTCTAAAACTAAAGTAAGAGAAACTGAAACACTGTTGTTCTGAACCACCCCGCAACCTTCTTCCCCACATTCCTCTTCCAAAGGCCACATTGACCTAAGAAAAGCTTTTGCTCCAATGATATTTTGAATGTATCCAGGTCTTTAAATATTCCATTTCACACTGAGAAACACTCAATGACTCACAATAAATAGTTCAAAGAATGAGAAAAAAGGTTAAGGGAGGAAGGAAAGGAGTGGTGGGTGAATGAATGTATAAATGTGTAATTGGTTGATATATGGGTGGAAGAATGAATGGAAGAGGTGATGATTTACAAATGCATTGATGTGTGGACAGACAAAGAGATGAATGGTTGGATGAAAAGTTGAGTGATAAGAGAAAGGATGGATGGAAAATGGATGATGGATTCACAGATGGGAAAAAGGATGGGCATATGAATGGAGGGCTAGATGGCTGGATGACTAGACCGTTGAACAAGAAATGCTTGGATGAACAAGTGGTTTTTTGAGTTCATGACTGTATGGATAATTGAATGAGTGAATAAATGAATAACCGACTGTAGGGTGTCTGTGTAATAGCTTAAATTTTTTTTGGTTTTTCAAGACAGGGTTTCTCTGTGTAGCCCTGGCTGTCCTGGAACTCATTCTGTAGACCACACTGGCCTCAAACTCAGAAATCCACCTGCCTCTGCCTCCCAAGTGCTGGGATTAAAGGCATGTGCCACCACTGCCCAGCTTTTTTTTAAGTGGATTTTTGCCTTTTTAAAAAGACTTATTATTATATGTAAGTACATTGCAGCGGTCTTCAGACACACCAGAAGACGGTGTCAGATCTCCTTACAGATGGTTGTAAGCCACAGTGTGGTTGATGGGATTTGAACTCAGGACCCTTTGAAGAGCAATCAGTGCTTTTAACTGTTGAGTCATCTCTCCAACCCTGTGTAATAGCTTAATCATGAGAAACGGAAAACTGGGAGCTCTTCATAAAGACAACAAAATTAACATTTATATTCAGATTTCAGTTCTAATTTTGTTTTGGACATGACATAGGGCATTACTTTAACATATAAGATTTGTCTCTACCATAAAAACGTTATGTCACTGCCTACCATATCTACAAAATGCTGAAAACTTGTTTGCACAAAGAAGCAGTGGGGTTTTCTCATGTGAAATGTAGGCATTGCCAGGATCTGGGAGTTCATTAGCTGACTACTCTAGGAATGGGTTTAAACTGTGGAAAAGCTGGTGATTAGATTCCCAGACTGGCCTTGTTCGAATACTGGATCCATATCTTGCATCTGTGTTTGTCCCCTCTGCATATTTGTATATGGCATGGTAATGGTGACAGTGACATCCAAACTCAGACTTATGTAAGGTTTAGGTGGGGTAAATTGTGGAAATGGTGCACTTTAGTGAAGAAATGATGGACCTAAGGCCTTGGTCATAAAGAATCCAAATCTCTTTACCCCATTCTAGGGTGCACTGAAGTCCATAATTTAGAGTCCATAATTTAGATCCAGAAATTCTAACCTGGGTATATATAAAACCCTAAAAAGGAGCTGCCCTTTTTGAAAGCCTGTTTTGTGGGGAGAATTAGGAATCTGCACAGAAAGAAGAACCGCTGTGCTCTAATGTAAGACTTTAATTTAGGAGACTGATCACCATACCTCACGCAAGGACACTCTATTTAGGACATAGCAGTGTACAGACTTCTGGGTCTCTGGGCTATTCTCCCCTTCTAGAGTCAAGTAGCTAAATTGGAATGGCATATTTCTGATTGTTACTGTTCTCTGGATCAGAATTTCCTAGCAGGGACCATATTTGTATGGGGTAGAGGGATTGTGGAAAAACTCCAATTCTTGCTTTAAAAAATGCTATTAGAAAAGGATTTGATAAATAAAAAATGCTGGGAAGAAAAGAGGTCGTACCAAAATAGTCTTGACCATTTCTCCCAAGGAATGAAAAATACATAATTCATAAGTGCATACTAACAAAGAGCAAATGAAATGAAAACATTGCTGAAACAAGGTGGACATTTTCTAGGAAGGGTATCAGCAACCTTTTTTTTTTTTTATTTACATTTTTTTTATTGGATATATTCTTTATTTACACCTTAAGAGAGATTACTCTTCCATTATGACAGCCCTCCCAGAAAGAAGAGTTGGTTGCCTCCAATGCCTCCACACTTCAGGCCCAGGTGAAGGAAACCAAGCGTAGCTGAGAGAATCAAAAACACAAGTATCAGAACAGACCAAGGGATCATCTTGTTTGTTTTCTCACTTCCTCTTACAGCAGAGATCACTGGTCTTAGGCTTCAGTTTCAATTAATAAACTGCTCACTGTCCACAGAATGAGAAATACAGAAGCACAAACAAGAGAAAAAAAATCATGCAGGTAAGCTACATGTTCTTTTGGTTGTGACTATAAGCCAAAACAAACCAAATGAGTAAATGATATGCATTTACAAGATGGAGAAAAGAGCACACCATTGTGAATGTAGTAAATGTCACTAAGTTAGAATGGTAATGTGATGGGATATAGATTTTTCCCTCTATTAGCCACTGATAGCCCCTCTGAATTCCCTTAATTAATCACCCTTTTCATTTTCCTTTCATTTTTGTGTTTATTCTGTTTTCTCCTAAAAGAACTGTTTTTCTGCCTGGCCGTGTTCTGAATTTGATGGGGGTTAGATTAGGCTGGGCATAATCTATTGGGCATATTACTGATTTGGTTCTTTCTGTATTCTGTGTCCTTGACATTCATTCACATGGATGTATTTCTCACTGTCAGTTGCAGTTGTCACAAGAAGTGCCAGCATACAATTCTCCACTCTGGTGTCCAATTGGATATGAGTGTTTGTGCTCAGCAACAGGGCACCCGAGATAGCGGTCAGAGGCTTAGTGCAAGAGTTTCTTTGGGGACACCTGTCAAAGCAAAACACTTTGTTTACTTTGGTTAAAAAGCAGAGATGGAGTTAGAGAAGCAGCTTAGCATTCATAACCTGCAATTGATTCCCAGCGTTCAAACAGTGGCTCACAACTCTAAATCCCATTTCTAGGGAACTGATATCCCATTCTGGCCTCTATTGGCAGTGCATGTACACAGTACACAGACATACATTCAGGCAAATATTCACACACATAAAATATAAATAAATAATGTAAATAAAGAATATATCCAATAAAAATATAAATAAATAAAATATGCCTTTGATATCAGCTATCAGTTGTAGATTACTTCTTGGTCAGCAGGATTTCTTATCCACTTCCCTTTCTCATTATGAGGGATCTCCCTGGCTTGACCATGTGCAGGTCCTATATATACTACCACAATTTCTGTGAGTTCATATGTGATCAGTCCTGTAGTATCTGGAAGACACTGTCTCCTTCAATTCATCTGTCTCATACAATCTTTCTGCCCCTTGTTTCACATAGATCCCTGAGCCTTGAGGGAGGAGTTTGATGATAGCCTCTAGCAAGGAGAAAACATATTTTTCTACAATTGAGAGTCACTGGATGTCAATCATATTCAAGGGTAGGCACTATCATTCAAAGTAGTAGACCAACACAAAATGAACTCCATGATACTGTGTAAGTGTCTTTGGGAGCAGTTTTTCTTTCATTTTGTTTTATTTTTGGCATTTTTCATTTTGTTGGTTTTTCACTTGTTTTGATATTCATTTTTATGTTTTGTGGGTTTTTTTTTTGAGAGGGAAGAGACAGGAAAAAACAAAATTTGGATAGGCAAGGAGGTGGGGAAGTTCTGGGCGAAGTTGGAGTAGGAGAAAATATAATCAAATGATATTGTATAAAACATTAAATAAGCCAGGCGTGGTGGCACACGCCTGTAATCCCAGCACTTGGGAGGCAGAGGCAGGTGGATCTCTGAGTTCAAGGCCAGCCTGGTCTACAGAGTGAGTTCCAGGACAGCCAGGACTACACAGAGAAACCCTGTCTCGAAAAAACC
>BDUI01000013.1:2268535-2288659 GCA_002335545.1 Apodemus speciosus
AATGACACCCTTCACAATAGCCACAAACAATATAAAGTATCTTGGTGTGACTCTAACCAAACAAGTGAAAGATCTGTATGACAAGAACTTCAGGTCTCTGAAGAAGGAAATTGAAGAAGACCTCAGAAAATGGAAAAGTCTTCCATGCTCCAACATGTTATAAGGACACATGCTCCACTATGTTCATAGCAGCCCTATTTATAATATCCAGAAGCTGGAAAGAACCCAGATGTCCCTCAACAGAGGAATGGATACTGAAAATGTGGTACATTTACACAATGGAGTACTACTCAGCTATTAAAAAAATAAATTCATGAAATTCTTAGGCAAATGGATGGAGGTGGAAAATATCATCCTGAATGAGGTAACCCAACCACAAAAGAACAGATATGGTATGCACTAGCTGATAAGTGGATATTAGCCCAAAAGCTTGTAATACCCAAGATACAACTGACAGATCACATGAAGCTCAAGATGAAGGAAGACCAAGGTGTGGATATTTTGAACCTTATTGGAAATTAAAACATCCATGGCTCACAGACAACCAATAGAATGAGCATAGGGTCCCCAAAGGAGCAACTAGAGAGAGGACCCAAGGAGCTGAAGAGGTTTGCAGCACTGCAGAAGGAACAATAATATGTACCAATCAGTACCCCCAGTGCTCCCAGGGACTAAACCACCAACCAAAGAGTACACATGGAGGGGCCCATGGCTCCAGCTACATTCGTAGCAGAAGATGACCATTTCAGACATCAGTGAGTGGAGAGGCCTGTGAAGGCTTGATTCCCCAGAATAGGGGAATGCAAGTCAGGAAAATGGGGGCGGGGTGAGCAGGGGGAGGGAAGATGTGATAGGGGGCTTTTGGTGGGGAAATAAAATTAAAAGATAAAATAGAGATAGCTTAATGTGTTTTCGATCATAAAAAATGGTGAAAGGTTGTTTTAAAATAAAGCATAAAACGTAGGGAGAGGAAAACTTTCCACTCAGCCTAATGGTCTCACTCTTCTTGTACATGTTTGAGTCTTTGCTGACTCAACCTTGCTTTAAAGTCAGACTGCATAAATGTCGATGCAATAATCTGTTACCTAGTGTTTTAGATAGGCAGCAATTAAATATTGTTTCTATGAGATGTGTTTCCAATTTTAATATTAGATACAAGATATACGATATAAAATATATTAGATATAAGAATGCAACCAAGACTTCAGTAGCCCTTGAATTAAAATCCAATTTCAAATGCCCCCAGCCTTGAATCCAGCTTTATACAGGAAACTGCTGCTGTCTCACTTTCCTTACTCTCCCCAAAATATTACACAAATATCTCCCCACCTCCCTTTTTCAATTTTACCCCATCCCATTATGTCAGCCTCCAACACCAGCATACATTCATTAGGACAATATCAGCTGATCAAGACAAGAAAACAGAGTCCATCCATTCTACCAAAGAGGGCCGTTAGTATTTCAACATAGCTGGAATACAGAAAAAATACCTTAAAACCATGTGTATGAAGATGATGCATGTACTTAAGAAGAAATTAATAAGTACATTTAAGAAATCCTAAAAACATAGTACCCCCCCCCAAACACACAAACCAGAATACTCCTGGGAGTTCCCTTCATCTAAGATCTCTGGAAATCCCTAGAGATATCCTCCATTCCATCACCCTTGGCAGTTGCAGATTTCCATTAATTCTTCTGACCCTCTGGTCTGTTCTCCTGTCTCTCCCCATATCTGATCCTGACATCCCAATTATCTCCATCCCCACTTCAACCCAGTTACCTCCCTCTTTCTGCCTCCTATGACTATTTTATTCCCCCTTGAATCTAATTGAGATTCAAGTAAACTTGTATGGGCCTTCCTTCATGTTTAATTTCTATGGTTGTGTAGAGTATAGTGTGAGCATCCTGTACTTTATGGCTAATATCTGCTTATCAATGTATATATACCATTTATGTCCTTTTGGGTCTGGTTACATAACTCAGGATGATATTTTCTAGTTCCATCCACTTGTCTGTAAAATTTATAATGTTCTTGTTTTTAATAGTTGAATAGTATGCTATTGTGTAAATGAATGACATTTTCTACATGCATTCTTCTGTTGAAGAACATCTGGGTAGTTTCCAGTTTCTGGCTATTATGAATAAAGCTGCTATGAACATATTGGAACACATGTCCTTGTGGTATAGCCGTATGTAGAAGAATGCAAATAGAACCATATTTATCACCCTGCACAAACTCAAGTACAAGTGGGTCCACATAAAACTGGATACAGTAAATCTAATAGAAGAGAAAGTGGAAAGTATCCTTGAATGCATTGGTACAAGAGACAATGTTGCATCTCCACCTTTTGTTGCCACCTTTTTCTTCTGGAGGTGTGCTGCACTATCAGCCTCCACCCAGCTTCCCTTGAATCCTCAGACAAAACACACACACACACACACACACACACACACACACACACACACACACACACACACACACAGTTTGCTCCTTTACAGCTTGCCTTCTCGGAACAATTTCTGTGCTCTGATATCTCCTGCCTGGAAAAGTGTGCCCTTACCAATTTATTATCTCTATATTTCCATTTGCCCTAAACTTCACTGGCTAGTCCCACCTAGCACCTCTTAAACATCCCTAGCCACCTGCCTATAGTAGTGGCCATAGAACCCTGCTTCCCCTGAGACCTCACATGGTTGCTGTGTTCTTCCTCCAAAGCATGGCTAAAAGTCCCGTCTCCTTACTTGCATCTGACTTTTCCACCTGGGACCCAAAAGTCCTGCCTGAACCTTCCACCCAGCAATTGGTCCCCAGCTTTCTTTACTGAAAAATTAAGAACCAATTAGAGAACAGGACCTTAGCATCAGCACTGACCTTCAGACATTGTCCTGAACCAAATAGCTCAGCTTCTAAGATCAGCAATTGATAAATGGGGCCTCATGAAACTGAAAAGCTTCTGTAAGGCAAAGCACATTGTCAATAGGACAAAATGGCAGCCTACAGATTGGGAAATGGTCTTCACTAACCCTATATTGACAGAGGGCTAAATCTGAAATATATAAAGAACTCAAGAAGTTAGACTCCAACAAACTAAATAGCCCAATTGAAAATGGGATAGAGAGTTAAACAGAATCCACAACAGAGGAATCTCAAATGGCAGAAGCACCTAAAGAACTGTTCACCATCCTTAGTCATCAGGGAAGTGCAAACAAAATGACCCTGAGATTCCACTTTATACCAATCAGAATGGTTAAAATAAAAAACTTAAGCAACAGCACATGTTGGTGAGGATGTGGAGAAAAGGGAGCACTCTTCCATTGCTGTTAGGATTGCAAACTTGTACAATCACTTTGGAAATCAATCTGGTGGGTTCTCAGAAATTTGGAAATAGTTTTACTTGAAAACCCAGCTATACCATTCCCAGGCATATACCTAAAAGATGCTCCACTATTCCACAAAGAAAGAATTTAAAAGCTGAAAGGGAAAAGGATTAAGGGACACATTAAAGCAGACCTATTAGAATTACACATGATTTCTCAATGGAGACTCTAAAAGTCAGAAGATCCTAGACAGATGCTCTCTATACTCTAAGAGACCACAGATGCCAGCTCACACTACCATATCCAGTAAAAATTTCAGTCAGTGTAGATGGAGATAATAAGATATTTCAGGGTAAAGTCAAATTTAAAGAACATCTATCTACAAATTTAGCTCTATAGAAAGTGCTACATGAGAAAGGCCAACCTAAGAACATTAACTGCACTCATAAAAACACAGGTATTACATAATTTCATACCAACAAAATCAGAAGGGAAACGTGTGTGTGTGTGCGCGTGTGTGTGTGTGTGTGTGTGTGTGTGTGTGTGTGCACGCAAACACACACATATACACATGCACACACACACCTACCCCCCACCCCAACTACCACCGCTACACCACCACTGGCACCATGACCAAAATAACAGGAATCAGTAATTGTTGATCAGCTGCTGCAGCCTGTTCCATGGTTTTAGCTTTCTTTTTTTCCTAGTCAGTAAAAGTGCCATACATTTTAGATATATCAGAATCTGTTCTTGTATACTGAATTCTCATTGGTTTACTGTAAAATTGAAATATTTAGAACTGTTTCAAAGTATTTATGGATGAGTCCAGTTCCTTAAATATAACAGAAGCCTGTTCCCTCATCTTCATGGTGTTTAAAGCCACAATATACCATGTGCCTAAACTGAGAAAGCAGGGCATATAGGGATCTCTTCAATTCTTCTTTTGTAATTTTGTCATTCATGTTGTTGATATAAATTGTGTGATTTGGTCTGATATCCATGTTTGGGTAAAACCTTTCAAATAGCCTAAAGCCTGTGCCATCTGCTTGAAGCCCCAACATTTCGATTTTTAACATTTATGCCCCAAAGAGAAGGACACCTTCCTTTGTAAAGGAAAGACTACTGTAGTTTAAGTTTCATATTGATTCTCACATACAGATAGGGGAGACTTCAATTCCACACTCTCACAAAGGGACAGACAGGTCATCTGAAAAAAACTAAACAGAAATACTGGAGCTAACAGACATAATAAGCATATGGATTAACAGATATTTACAGATTTAAGAAAGTTTTCCCATGTTCATGGATCAATAGGATTGACATTGTAAAATGGACATCTTACCAAAATCATTCTACAGATTCAAAGTAATCCCCACCAAATGGTAAGACTTCCAGTAATTCTTCCATTGTTCAGCATTGTTTTGACTATCTTTACTTTTTGTTTTTCTATATGTAGTTGAAAACTGTCCTTTTAAGGTCTGTAGAGGATTGTGTTGGAATTTTGATGGGAGTTAATGTCAGGGCATACAACTGGTTTTGAGGGGCATTTGAGGGATGACATTGAAACCTAGTGCAGTGGAAACCTAAAATATATGAATGCGATCATACTGAGATCTTCTTATAATGGAGGATATGTAGTCACAACTGGCCATTTCTTTACACCAAATGAGGCTTCCAGTAGTTGGATTGGGTTATATTCAATTGTGTTGTTGACCAAGGAGGTCCTATGGAAATCAAAAGTCCCCCCAAACAAACTAGGACTTTGCTGAAATAATGGGATGATAGTGCCTCCCCCCCCCCCAAGGACAACAGCCTCACAACTCACTGCACATAGAGGAGTTGAGCTGATATCCACATGGAACCTTCATCCCTATATTCTAGTCTTTTTGGTGTGAGAAGGTATTCTACAGGGTACCAAAAGAGAAAAATAAATGCCAAACCAGTCAAAAAAACTTTGACTTACAATGTATCCTGACTGTAAAATATGATAGAGCAGTGGTGGCACAGAACTTGTGGGAGTAGCCAATCAATATTTGATTTGACTTGACTTAAGGATCACTCTGTGAGATGATATGTTGGGGGAAATGTTAAAAAATATGATCTGGCATGTTCCTGTGCTTGTGCCTCTGCCACCAACTTTCTGCCCTGGCTGCATGGCTGGACATGCACTGGTAGGCAGCCGCTGACCTGTTTTTATCTCCTGGAGGCTCTGACCAAGAACTCCACAATCTTTCCACCCAGATTGCTAAGTTCCCACTCATAGGTTGCTACTATGCCAACTGCTTGCTTCAAATCCCCCACCACCTTTATGGTGCAAATCTGGCAAACCTACACTTTGCTACCATATCTTTTTCTCTTGAACCCAGATGAGCAGCACACAAACTTAGTTCAGAAACAATGGTAACTCAATCTCTGGGCCCAACAACTAAAACCAATTATTTTAAGCCTTAATAAACAGGGAAGCTCTAGCAGCTACATCTTACCCTTATGCTGTCCCCATTACAAAAAGGACCTAACTCTCTCCTGCTTCCTTTCTTCCTCCATCCAACCCAGAAGTCCTGCCTACTGGCCCAGTGATTGGCTCCTTTATTCACTAAATTGGTTTACAAGAAGCCACCTGAGTATGTGACTCATTCCTCATTCCAGACAGCCTCTCCTGGGAGAGCAGAATGAACATAAAATACAAGCAGCACAACAATGATACCCACACATAACGTTGCTAGGATAATCAAGAACCTAGATATCCCAGATATGTAGGGTAATATCAAACACTACTCATTAAAAAAATAAGTATCAGTAAAATTACCCCTACTGATATTCAACTGTCCTCATGGGCCAGTGCCTTATTTAGTCTTCATCAGAGAGGTTTCCTCCACCAGCAGATGGGAATAGATATAGAGACCCATAGCCAGATATTAGAGGGAGAGAAAGTCTAAATGGGATGTGTCCATCAGGTAAGTCCCCTCAGAATTCAGGGAACCCTACTGAAGTGGAGGCTGAAAGAATATAAGAGCCATAAGAAATGGATGACATCAGAACAAGGGCCTCTGAATGAACTAAGTAATGCACAGAGACTAAAGCAGCAAGCACAGGGTCTACACAGGTCTGACCAAGGTGTTCTGCCTATTTACAATAACTTACAGCTTAGAATACTCATGTGATTCTTGAGTATGAGAACAAGTAGGTCTTTTTTTTTTCTGATGCAAAAAGCAAGAGGATTTTTATTATCCAGCATGCTGGGGCCACCCCGCACATGGAGACAGAATGACACGCACTCCAGGCTGTGCAGGCCTTTTACACAGTTCTCAGGGCAGTCACCATTAGGCACAATGTGATTGGCAGAACAGTGTTACCTTTAAACTAATTGGTTGATAGGGAATGAGGTAGGTGGCCAATGGACTCTGGGCCTTTCCTAGCCGCAGGGACCACCCTGTGGTCTGAGGAATGTAATTTAGCCTCTCCTTCCTGGGAGGGGGAACACTTGCCTTTCTGGGAGGGGGACAGTGTTATATGACCTTTTCAAAATTTCTGAGTTAATCCTTTCATTCCCCCTTTTTGTGTGCATGCTTCAATCCTGAAGCAATTGGTGGTATTCTGATAGCTCATACTCCTGATCTTCTGTATCTAGTTCTTTGTATCTCTCCTCTAAAATCATTAGCTGTACTGTACCTAAGTGTGTAAAATGTAGGGGCCAAAAGTCAACTATAGCTGGAGAACAATTAGGGGTCCTGACAGGGTTAACAACCCAGAATGGTCTATATAAAAGCAACACTCCTCAGCTAAGGCGGCACATAGCCCTCCTATCCTGCAGTACTACTTCTGATAATGAAGTCAATAATTCTTGAAGGTGAATGATGGAAGTTTCTATTTTCTCTATATCTAAATCAACAAGTAGGTCTTTGATTCTTGTGTCTGCTCTTGGAACTCTTTTCTTCCTGTGGGGTTTCCATGTCCAAGTTCAATATTATGTTTTTGCTTTATCTTATATTTTATTTTGTCATATTTGGTTTTTATATCTAGAATCCTGTCTTCTTCTTGTGAGAGACAGAAAGGGAGTGGATTGGGAGTGAGCCGAGGAGCATCTGGGAAGAGCAGAGGTAGTAGAAGCTACAGTTTGGATATAATGTATGACAAAAGAATCTATTTTCAATAAAAGAAAACAAAACAAAGAAAAACCAATGAGAAATACATAATAGAGATATGTGGATAATAAAGATTATATTTATGTCACTCATACAGGCTAGAGGAACCTGAGCTGCTTCATACTTGGAGATACACAGCTCCAACCACAGACAAGCACTTTTGGTCCTATCTTACAGGTATCCTGTTCACACTGGTTACCATTCTGGGCAAGATGCAGCCAAGACCCCTAATCTCCACCTATAGGGATTTCCTATTAAGAATTGCCAAACCTGCTTCCTTGTTTATCTGTACACCATAAAGTTACTTTTGCCTCCCTCAATTCAGATGTATAAAAGCAACACTCAGAGTTTCTTGGATGCTTGTATACCTTTATCAGAGCATAGGACCTGCCAAATGCCAGCTTTTCCTGTATGTGTATCTATGTGTGTCTGTCTTCATTCTTTCATTCCCCAGGCAAGTCAACTTCAAGCTGTCCAAGTCATGGCAACACAACCACTAGATAGAAAGACCAGCCCCATACAACCATCCTGCTGAGAATGCAGTAACAATTATCAGTCTTATAGTTGCTGATCAACTGAATGCTCAGTTCTGTTTAGGTCCTGAGAACATGATGGCCTACAGGACACATCTGTAGAGCAGTGCCAATGGATAACATAGGCCAGGCACAAACACCTGATGTTCTAATAGGTGATACTATACATTCTGAAGAGGGGAGAAAATGAAGCTAGCTGAATGTTCACAAAGAGATACATATATCTTTAAAAAAAGGAGGAATGAATGAGCAGGTACTGGGAGAGGAGTGTTCTTGGCAAGAGAAACTCCAATTACAAAGGACCGTGGATGAGAGCATCCAAGGAAGACATAGAACAAATGAATGGAATGAGCATCCTCAAGTCCTTGAAGATGTGACCTTAGCATGATGTATTTAGTTTCCAGCTTCCAGATATATCTGAAGGAATACATATGGAACACACCAGTCTCCTCAATTTCTAGAATTAGGTTATCCTCCCAGGTCAGATGGAGTGAGCTAAGTGGCTTCCTGTGTGAATAGAAGATATAAAATAGGCCCTCTGGTGAATGCCTACTTGGAATTGTCTATTTCTTCCTTTACTGTCTACCCAATAAAGTCTTGTGTATAAGGAATATTGTTTCCTTAAACACACTGGCTTTGGTAGTCTGCTCTAACCTGTGAAGCTGGCTTAGTGTATATGGGTAAACTCTGTACTATATTTTCTTTCAGAGTAGAAGGACCAATTCACAGTTCATTAAGCCTATAGCCCATGATTGTGTCTGCACATTACTTGGGGATCATGATTGTCCACTTTCCATAACCCTTTCAGCATTTAGTGAGAACCCAAGTAAAGCCCACAGATGTCACTCTGAGGTCTTTGAACTTCTCACTACACTTTATCAGTCACTTTGCCTTTTCCTTGCATGAGTCTTTGGTTTGCTGTTATCATTAGGTGATTCCTCTGTTGCACAGGTACCATTGCATCCTTTGTTTTTGCATGGATTTGAGCTCTTCTCTGTTCTAAGTGAGGGTATGGAGTCATCTATAGCCAAGGATGGGACCTTGAGCATAGATTCAAAAGATACTGCAAGAATATCACCTCAAGGTCTCCACCTGAAGCTCTTCACTCCACTTTTCATGATATTGTCGTTGCCGAGTTGATAGAAAATATGGGTGCTTTTGCTCTGATTTTCACTTGGAATATGTGAATTAGAGTCACTATCCAGGCTTTTATTACCTAAGAACTTACAGAATTAGGACACATTTAAAGAATTCTCCAATTATACTAATGTTCAAAGAATAAACATCTTTGACATATTGAGTCATTGAATCTTTGAATATGTTCTATATTATCACTAATAGTTTTTAATAGTGGACGCCTAGAAATATTACTATATTTTAATCAGTAATTTACTGATAGCTTAAAGGAAATATAAATTTTATAATAAAGAATAGATTTTCTATTAATTTCTGGGTATCTAAAATCTGGTATGTTTATGGTTTGAAATTAGATTTGGAAAATTGCACTATTTTATTAGGTGGTATACATGCTACATACTTGTGAGATTTGTTAGCTGTACTAAGCAGCACTTTTATTGCTCCTTTTTCAATTTCTGTCTCTTTTGTTTCACCTTATCCCCTTTATACTTGCAAGGAAGACAATGGCCATGTGCAACTCATTTTGCTGGAGTTTTTGAAGCATTTTTCCTATGGAACATAGTGTTTGCAGTAGGATTCCCTCAAAATTCTCTTACCAGATTAGGAAATTTCCTTTATATTCCTTGTAAAATATGAATTATTTTATTAGATATTGGGTCTTTTCTGCCTTTTTAGTACTGTAATTTGTGTAAACTTACCTACTTGGAACCAAATTTGTTTTTATCTAAGCCTCAGTAGCTTGAGAAGCCAGGTGTGCCACTCTACATTTAGGAATCTTACTATAGGTGGAATTATTAACTTGGTAATAAAGGTATATCTTGCAGTATTTCACAGATGCATCTTATCATCACAAGTTGTTGAAAAGAAATGTCTTTTTGCTGTTACCCAACAAGTCAGGGAACCTTTTGAGGCAGATATTATTATGAATCTTTCTAGAAAATAGGGTCTTTATGTTGTTTGTAAGCACAAAAGAGAAAGCCAATTTATAGGACACCAGGAACAACCACTACTGCAGTGTTAAGTAGTGCCGGTATGCATATGGGGGCACAGTGGGAGTGAAAGGTCTGATAGGGCTCTGGCATGGCCAGAATGACCAAAATGTTACAACTCTCCAAGGGGAAGACAGAGTAAGGCAGGCTGCTAGACTTCTTCTGCCACAGCCACGGCCCCAGAATTGGTGGCAAGCAGTGAGATGTAGTTAGGAGCCAAAATTGAAGTGAGTGCGACTGAGCAGAAAGTGGCTGTGGTCAGGCACACACATCTGGCTTGTTGGGTGGGATTGAGGTCCAGCTCCAAAAGCTTCAGGAGAAAAAACTCTTCCATGGAATGTTATAACTGGATAAGACAGGTAATAACTTGTGAACACTGTTCCTTGAGGACAAGGACCTTATACACATTTTGGGGTGGGGAGGGATCTAGGGTAGATGCTTCCTATTGGATTGGTTAGGGATGCTCTATCTGTATGGGGGAAGGACTTCAGGTGTTGTCTCTATGTGACAGATTGTCATGCTCCTCCATGTGGTCACGTGCCCCAGGACAGGAATCTGCCTGAGAGCTAACTCCAACTCATGAAGTTCTCAATTTGGCATGGGGAAGGGAAAGTGTGAAGAAGCACAAAGTTCCAGCTCTAACTTAAAAGCTATTGGCAATTGATACCTGCTGGGAGAGGTGAAATCAGTTTTCTTCAATTGAGTGACACTGGGTATGATGAACCACACTCCAGGATGGGTCTCAAAATTCTTTCAATAGTGTAACATATCTATATTTTGACTCTTAGATGGTAGACATCTGGCTAGTAACTCTAACCAGATGACACTCAGGTGATTCTAATTAAAATCTTCATTCATGGAGGCCTGACAGCACAGATAGAACCACCCCTGCTGCTCAAAGGAAACAGCCAGAAACCCCAAGGATACAAGAGCCTAGGAGCAGCCTGGACCAGGAGTCTTCTGATTTCTTTTCGCACCCAGAGCTGACTGGGGCCATGGAACTACATACCCAAATACAACCACAAGAGAGCTGGACTCACAGGAGTACCTACATACCTGTGTACACAGAGAGAATGGGTCTCCCAGGAGCACAGATACAGAGGCTTGCAGGACAGATAAGTCACAGTCAGAGACAACAATACCAGCTAACACCAGAGATAACCAGAGGGCAAAAGGCAAACGCAAGAACATTACCATCAGAAACCAAGGCAACATGGCACCATCTGAACCAAGTTCTCCCGCAAGTCCTGAATACCCCAACATACCAGAAAAGCAAGATCTGGATTTAAAATCACATGATGCTGATAGAGGACTTCAAGAAGAACATAAATAAGTCCCTTAAAGAAATACAGAAGAACATGAGTCAACAGGTAGAAACCCTTAGAAAGGAAACACAAAAATCCCTTAAAGAAATACAAGAGAACATGGGTCAACAGGCAGAAGCCCTTAAAGAGGAAACACAAAAATCCCTTAAAGAATTACAGGAAAACACAAACAAGTGAGGAACTGAACAAAACCATCCAGGATCTAAAAATAGAAATAGAAACAACAATTAAATCATAGAGGGAGACAACTCTGGAGATAGAAAACCTTGGAAAGAAATCAGGAATCATAGATGGAAACATCAACAACAGAATACAAGAGATAGAAGAAAGAATCTAAGGTGTTGAAGATACCATAGAAAGCATTGACTCAACAAAAAATTTTCAAAGAAAATGCAAAATGCAAAAACCCAAAACATCCAGGACATCCAGGACACAATGAGAAGACCAAACCTAAGGATTATAGGTATAGAAGAGAGCAAAGATTTACAACTTAAAGGGCCAGTAAGTATCTTCAACAAAATTATAGAAGAAAACTTCCCTAACCTAAAGAAAGAGATGCCCATTAACATACAAGAAGCCTACAGAACTCCAAACTGGACTAGAACAGAATTTCCTCATGTCATATAATAATCAAAACACTAAATGCACCAAACAAAGAAAGAATATTAAAAGCAGTAAGGGAAAAAGCCAAGTAACATATAAAGGAAGACCTATCAGAATTCTCACTGGAGATGATGAAAGCTAGAAGATCCTGGGCAGACCTCATACAGACCGTAAGAGAACACAATGCCAGCCCAGACTACTATACCCAGCAAAATTCTCAATCACCATAGATGGAGAAACCAATATATTCTATGATAAAACCAAATTTACACAATATCTTTCCACAAATCCAGCTCTACAAAGGATAATAGTCGGAAAACACCAATATAAGGAGGGAAACTACACCCTAGAAAAAGCAAGATAGTCATCTTCTTTCAACAAACCCAAAAGAAGATAACCATGCAAACAAAAAATAACATAAAAATAACAGAAAACAACAATTACTATTTCTTAATATCTCTTAACATCAATGGACTCAATTCCCCAATAGAAAGACATAGACTAACAGACTGGATATGTAAGCAGGACCCAGAATTTTGCTGCACACCTGTGTCAAATACAAACACTACCTCAGAGTAAAAGGCTGGAAAACAATTTTCCATGCAAATGGTCCTAGGAAATAACCTGGAGTAGCCATTGTAACATCAGATAAAATTGACTTTCAACCAAAAGTCATCCAAAAAGACATGGAAGGACACTTCATAATCATCAAAGGAAAAATCTACCAAGAAGAACTCTCAATTCTGAACATCTATGCTCCAAATGCAAGGGAACCTACATTCATAAAAGAAACTTTACTAAGGCTCAAAGCACATATTGCACCTCACACAATAATTGTGGGTGACTTCAACACCCCACTCTCATCAATGGACAGATCAGGGAAACACAAACTAAACAGACACAGTGAAATTAACAGAAGTTATGGACCAAATGGATTTAACAGATATCTAAAGAACATTTCATTGTAAATCAAAAGAATATAATTTCTTTTCAGAACCTCATGTTACCTTCTCCAATGTTGACCATATAATAGGTCATAAAACAAACCTCAACAGATATAAGAAGATTGAAATAATCCCATTCCTCCTATAAGATCACTTTGGAGTAAGGATGGTCTTCAATAGCAACAAAAACAACAGAAATTCCACATACACATGGAAGCTGAACAATGCTCTACTCAATGATACCTTGTTCAAGGAAGAAATAAGGAAAGAAATAAAAAACCTTTTGGAATTTAATGAAAATGAAGGCACAACATACCCAAATTTATGGGATACAATGAAAGCACTGCTAAGAGGAAAACTCATAGCTCTGAGTGCCTCCAAAAAGAAGCTGGAGAAAGCATACACTAGCATATTTTTTTTAATTGGATATATTCTTTATTTACCTTTCATTTCCCTTTTCCTGGTTCCCCGCCCCCCAAAGATCCCACATGCCCTTTTCCCTCCCTCTGTTCCCCATCCACCTCTTCCCACTTCCCTGTTCTGGTATTCCCCTACACTTATGCTTTGAGCCTTTCCAGAACCAGGGTCCACTCCTTCTTTTTTGTTGGACATCATTTGGTATGTGGATTGTGTCTTTGGTGTTCCAAGATTCTAGGCTAATATCCACTTATCAGTGAGTGCATACCATGGGTATTCTTTTGAGACTGGGTTACYTCACTYAGTATGATGCTCTCCAGCTCCATCCATTTSTCTAAGAATTTCATRAATTCATTGTTTCTAATGGCTGAATAGTACTCCATTGCATACACTAGCATCTTAACAGCACACCTGAAAACTTTATAACAGAAAGAAGCTAATATATGCAAGAGGAGTAGAAGGCAGGACATCATCAGACTCAGGGCTGAAATCAAACCAAGTAGAAAAAAAAGAACTAGACAAAGAATCAACAAAACCAGGAGCTGGTTCTTTGAGAAAATCAGCAAGATAGATAAACTCTTAGCCAGACTAACCAGAGGGCAGAGAGACAGCATCCAAATTAACAACATCAGAAATGAAAGGGGACATGTAACAACAAAAACTGAGGAAATGCAAAAAAAAATCAGATCCTACTATAGAAGCCTAGATGTCCCTCAACAGCGGAATGGATTCAGAAAATTTGGTATATTTACACAATGAAATACTCCTAAGGTATTAAAAACAATGAATTCAGGAAATTCTTAGGCAAATGGGTGGAACTGGAAAATATCATCCTGAGTGAGGTAACCCAATTACAAAAAACACACATGGTATGCACTCAATGATAAGTGGATATTAGCCCAGAAACTTGGAATACCCAAGACGCAATTCACAGATCAAATGAAGCTTAAGAAGAAGGAAGAACAAAGAATGGACACTCTGGTCCTTCTTAGAAGGGGAACAAAAGGAAGGGCTACAGAGACAAAGTGTGGAGCTGAGTCTGAGGGAAAGACCATCCTGAGACTGTCCCATCCCACATATAGTTACAAAACCCAGGCACTGTTGTGCATGCTCACAAATACTTGCTGACTGGAGCCTGATATAGCTGTCACCTGGGAGGCTCTGCTAGTTCATGACAAATACAGAGGGAGACACTCTCAGCCAGCCATTGAACTGAGCACAGGGTCCCCAATGTAGGAGCAAGAGAAAGGACTCAAGGAGCTGAAGGGGTTTGCAGTGCCATAGGAGGAACAACAATATGAGCCACCCAAAACCCCCAGAGCTCCCTGGAACTAAACCATCAACCAAAGGGTACATGTGGAGTTACCCATGGCTCCAGACATCAAAGGGAGGAGAGGCCCTTCGTCCTTGGAAGGCTCAATGCTGCAGTGTAGGGGAATACCAGGACAGGGAAACGGGAGCAGGTTGATTGGGGAACAGGGGGTAGGGAGATGGGTTATGGGATTTTGGGGGGAGGGGAACCAGGAAAGTGGACATTTGAATTGTAAATAAAAATATATCTAATAAAAAATAAAATAAAAAGATCTTCACTCATCTCATCATCTAGGTAACTCAAGATCACAAAGAGTTGAGAGGTCGGAGCAGAGACCTTGGCTTAAGTGAGTCTTCTGTCAGCTCAGGCTTAAAGTCCTCTCCTTAGCCATGATTCTGAGCTTTCTCTCCGATTATTCAGAAGAGTGGCTCAATTCCATGAAGAACCTAAGGAATGGGTCCCTGTACAACAGATGCACCTCCTAATGTTGACACAGGCAACCTAAGACTCCCACAAAGAAGAGGCAAAGTGGGTGAAGAGAGGCATTCAAGAACCTCATATGGACACCTGTGGACCTTAAATGGGTTTTCATTTAATGTAGAAAAGGCAGTTCAAACAGATACAACTACATTTGTGTGTATCTACAGTCTATAAGCAGGGCAGGAACAAGGATGGGCTGTGGCCCTTCTGAACTGTGAATTTGTCTTTCTGCTCTGAGAGTAAACACAGCTAAGAATCCACCTGAATATACTTGCTAAGATTCCCACAGATATAGGTCAGAGTATCACCCCTCAAGCAAAGTGTGTTAATGGGAACTGGATGTGCAGGTATTCACTGAGCAGATTGTAAAAGATGAATTTATTCAGTTCAAATATTCAGGCACCAGTTGTCCTAGCTCCTGTCGTCTGTTCACACTAGAAGCCACTTGCCTCTCTTCATCCCACCAGGTAGTGTGTCCTAATCCCAGAGCCTGGTGTGTTCCACTAGATCTCCTTTGGGTAACTTAGAAAACTGGAAGCAGTGTGTAATTGCCGTGTAGTCAGCAAGGCTCCAGGATGCTCAGGTCTCCTTCTGTTTCTCCCCTATCCTTCTTGGATATTCTTACTATTTCTGTATTTTCTTACATAAATTTTCACTCCCATATTTTTGCCCACAGAGTTTGGTCTTAAAAGGAATTCTCCTTCCCTGGCACACTCTCTGCATAGTTTTTCTCCCACTCATTTGGGGAGGAGGGAAAGTCTATCTTGATAATTTAACAAAGCTAGCATTTGCTACTCTCCTTTTTCCTAAAATACACAGCACTGCCTATTAGAGCATCATGTGTTTGTGCTTGGTCCATGTCATCCACTGACACTGCTCTAAGACTGGGTCTTGGAGGCTTCCATCATATTTTCAGACCCAATGGAGAACTGAGCTTTCAGATGTCATATAGACACCTTCACAGTGTTTGAAAGCTAAGACTGAGTCTGAACACATACTCAGAACTACAAACGAAGCGGACTACCAGGGAGTGTGGGAGTTTTTCTTCATATTGTTTTCCCTGTTTTAGTTTGAAAGACTATTTCACTGTTTATTGTAATTATAAACATATTAAGCAACCTTTATTTTTAAAGTGTTTTAGGAGGACAGAACTCCAGAAAAACTCCTGCACTAAGCTTGAGACTGGTATCTCTGTTGCTTTGCTCCTGAGCACAACTACCCATCCTGGTGGGCACAGAAGTGGAGAACAAGATGCTGCCACTTTTAGTAATTGTCGCAGAAATTGAGTGATATATCTATGTGAGTGAATGTGAAGCACACAGAGTATAGAAGGAACTAAATAACAGCAAATGTGCCCAGTCAAATCTAATCTCCATGAAATTCAGAGCCTGGCCAGGCAGAAAATGTAACGAAGGCAAAAGCAAATGGAGGTTGAAAAAGATGAGTAACTCAGGGGCTTCTGCGGGTTTGTCTGTAATTAACATCCACAACTGATGGAGGGAAACCCCACATCAAGTCACATCAACGTTCTGCGTAAACAACTCAGTGACATTTAATACACTCACAATGTTGTGTGACTATCTCTACCTGTACCACGTGTGCTCTACACCTTGCAAATGGATTTCATTTATTCACTTGGTGTTTTTACCACTCACAGCTACAAGTAACTGACTGAACACATGGAAGTACCATCTCTGGCTCATCTGCATACTTTTTATCTCAGTTGTGCCCTTGGGTTTCTCATGCTGTGAACAGTGAGCAGTTTATCACCTTGATGGTTTTAAGAGGAAGTAAGAAAACAAAACAGAACAACAACAAAACAGGAAAAGTCCTTTTTTGACATCTGTGTTTCTGATACTCATCTGTGCCTGGCTTCCTTCACCTAGGTTGTAGAGTGCAACCATTGATGGAAACTCATACCTCTTTTTGGAAGGGCCCTAGTGATGGAAGAGAAGTCTCTCCTAGGCTTGATGATACCCTTTTTGAAACATCTCTTTGACAAGATCCTGAGCCCTTGCTTAGCATTTGTTTCATGTTAGCACGAGTTCCTGAACTAGGCCACTTCTAGTCCCTCGGGAGAATGCTTCAATCTGTTTTTGTTACTATGTACTTCCTCTTTCTCTCAGCATATATTTATTATCAAACCCCTTTTAATACCAAAATTAAAAGACTAGTTTAAAATAAAGATTGAAGGTTTCCTATAACATCTGATCTGTGCAAATAGTATCCTTTGTTAGGGACTGCTCTCTTCAAATGAACTTATTCTAGGGTAAGCTAAGGCAGGCCTGTCAGTTCAAGGTAGGCTCCTATTCCTGAATGGGGACTTTCTTTGGATAACAGACTCCTGTGTATTGCTATGCCCCAGCCCAAATGAACTTGGGTGGGCTTTGGTGGTCCATTTTCTATGTAAAATATTAGTTTAGTGCACTGTGAATAATGATATTTGAGAATTTCCTACATTATGTTTTGATCCCATCTTCTCCTAGAGAAGCCCTCATTCTTGACTCACCAAATTTTATTTTCGTTTTTAATTTATTTTTAACTCACTGAATCTCATTAGTGCTGTCTATATACTCTTGGGTGCATGACCTTCCTCTAGAACCTGATGGGTTTTCTAGTACTTACATCCTTAAAGAAAAATCTCTCCCAGTAGGTATCAATTACTAATAGTTTCTCAGCTATGGGCAGGACTTTCTGACCATCCACTATAACCATGTTTTGTTTATCTAGAGCTTGCACAGGCCTTCTATATGCTGTAATAATTTTCTGCATCTGTACCAGTTGAGAGTCTTGATGTTAATTGCCATCTCAAAAAAAAGAGAGTCTCTGCTGAAGGATAAGGCATGCACTAATTTATGGATATAAGGATAAATTATTTAAGAGTTGGTTTAATGCTAGGCACATTTAACAGAGTAGTAATGTAGTAAACGTAGTTTCTCTGCTAGGAATGATGACCTGACTAGCCACAGGTTCTTGTTCTGAATAAAGGAGGTAGGAATTGGTTATATCTTGTTGAGCCTAATCCAAACGGAAAGTGATTTGCTATTTTCATGACATTTGTTCCACTACTGCACCAGTGGGCATATCTTGCCAGGATAGTCATTATTGTACCTCATGGAATTCACAGATAGATAAAATTGATGATTATATTTATCCTCTGATACCATGAATAGCACAATGGAAGACAGCCAGTAAGGAATGAAGCTTCCAGGTTAAGTACCAATTTGAGTTCTCCATATTTTAAGATGCACGTATGTAGTATCTTCAACAATAGGGGTTTACCATCAAATTTTGCATAGGCTGTAATGTTTCAAAGAATATGGGACCTCAATTACCAACAACTCCAGAGGAGGTTAACCATTCTTAGAACTAGACATTTTAGCCTATAGTATAGGCTATAGAGTATAGCCTCAGTTGTAGTGTAACTTCATTTAAACTGGTGGTGGTGGTGGTGGTGGTGGTGGTGGTGGTGGTGGTGTTATCCCTCCCAGTATTTCTTCCTTTTCCTTACATCCCCCCACCACCCTAATTTAAATCTTATTTCATTATTCCACCTTAACCTGTTATCAAACTATACAGCTGTCTTCTATTTACCTACCATTAAAGACCCTCCTTCCCAAATTGTTCCTTACTAATTTCTTGACCTTTATGGATATTCTAAATGACACAGATATATCTGAGCAGTCACAGATGACCTTTGCAAATGAAAAAAACATGTGATACTGATCTTTTTTGGTCTCCAAAAGATTGTTTCCAGATCCACTCATATTAATTTCACAATTTTATTTTTCTAACTACTGACTAATATCTCATGCCTAAATGTAGCACATTTTCATATTCCATTCACCAGCTGATAGACAGTTAGGCCATTTTCATTTCTTGGCTACTGTTAATCAAGCAGCATTGAACACTCTTAACCAGGTGTCACTATGGTATAAAGAGTCCTTTGAACATATGTCTCATAATGGATTATATGGTAGATGTAGTTCTAACTTTTTGAGGAATGTGAACACTGATTTTCATAGTATACACTCATGCACACTCTTGCCGGTAGCAAAAATGTGCCCCCTTTCCCTACATCAATGTCAGCAGTTGCTTCAATGTGTATGACGCATCTTTAAACTTCTTGTAGAATTTGTTGAAGATGTCAGCCTAGTGATACAAGCTAATAACTTTAGCTAGTATGGAGCACATCTGGGAAATAGATATTACCTCAAAATAAAAACACAGAAAGAGCTGGGGATGTAGCTCTGTGGCGTAGCGTTTACCTATTAAGTGCAGCACTCTAGGTTCTTTCATAGTGCTAACTAAAGGCCAGAGAAAGAAATTGCTGAGAGTTTGATGTGAGATTGCTTTCTTTTTTATTTTGGCAATAACCTTTGTGTTTTTAATCTTGATTTTGGCTGTTTTGCACTAATCCTTTCTGCCGATGTCTATCTCAAGGTAGTTATAACTCCTGCAATCCCTTTGCTCAGCTTTTATGGTCCAATAACATTCTCTCAGACTCATGCCTTTATATATTGGCTAGAGTTTTGTCTGAGTTTCATGGCTTATGACAAAAAGGAAGATTTAGCATTGTAAGAACGACTTTCCATGTATATGTTCACAAATTATAACATTTCCCAATAGAAATGGTTTCCTCTCTCAGCACAATATCAAATCCTGTCCACTTGCTGACAGGACTGTAACAGGCAGAAAGTAAGTATTTGTTGAATGTTAATTGAATTGGAATAAATAGCCTTAAGTGACCACAAAATTCACATTTAATGAATTAAAAATAAATATTTTGTCATAGTTAAAATAGAAAAGTCAGATCACCAAACAAAAAATTACTGTCTATACAGGTATTCATATTGTTATTAAATACATATGCATATAAACAGTAATCATAGATCCAGATACAGACATGCATGCACACCCA
>BDUI01000013.1:2295708-2320296 GCA_002335545.1 Apodemus speciosus
AGATTTTCCAGTTGTGTTGAGTAAAGGCTTTTGTAGTAGGATCTGATAATTTTTTGAATTTCCTCAGTTTCTGTTGTTATATCTCCCTTTTCATTGGATATATTCTTAATTTACATTTCATTTCCCTTTTCCTGGTTTCCCCGCCACCCGAAATGTCCCACATGTCTTTTTCCCAAACAGAGACAGTGCAAGAGTAAACATGGTGTTTTCAGAAATTGCTCTGGGAAAACTGACCATCCACGGGCAAAGAAACCAAATGTCTTCACATTCTTCCCCCAAAAGGACCAGAGATGTATGAGTAAAGCAGCAATCAAGTCTTTAGAAGAGAAACAAATGCCCAGTTGATCTGCCAGAAGGCAATGATGTTTTAACCAGAGTAAAAAGTGTGGGATCCATGGAATCAAGGGCTGGCAAGATGGACCTCACCACCTTAAATCTGCCTTTTGAGAGGCAATTTTAAAAAGAAGACAAAGACATTGCAACAAGCACTCTGGGAAACTGGATGTTATTCTGATAGGATTGTTTTGTTGTTGTTGTTGCTGTTGTTGTTGGGTTGTTTGTATTGTTTTTGCATAGATGGATGGATGGATGGGTAGGTGGGTGGGTGGGTGGATGGATGAATGGATGGATGGATAGATAGATAGGAAAGTAGGTGGATGGATGGATGGATGGGTAGATAGATAGATAATGGGATAATGACTGGTGTTTTTTTCTTTTTCTACTTATGTTCTGTATAAACTATCTATATAAACTATCACATGCTCAAGAGAAAAAAATACCTAGTGATTAGAGATTTTGTAGAAATATTGTTGGGAATGATACAGATGCTGTTCAGAGGTGCAGATATGGGTTCTTTTCTCTGCTAATTAAAGAAATAATTACCAGAAATATTGTTACCAGAAATATTGAGGAATCCAAGTAGAGCTATAAGACACTGGGAAATTGGGGTCCCCTCTTAGAGTTCTTAGTTGTATTACTTAAAAAATTTAAGAACAGGTAAAAACAGAAAATTGAGAATCTATTAGAGTTTAAAAGGAACCATACCGTAGAGAATAGAGCCTAAGGTTTGGGTGAAACCTCAAGGACTTGGACAGTAGTTGGGATGACAGTGGCCACCAAAGATGCAGCTTGATATTTCTGGCTGTGAACACTGGGGAGTTATTTTCAGAGACCTTTGGTCAGAAATAACTGGGATTTTGATTCATCAAGCAGAAGAGAAATTAAAGATGAGGCAATATGAAGCCAAATTGGCATTTACTAAGAAATGAATAGTAGCATATACTCAAGTTGTGAGTGTGGAATTCTCAAGACAGAGTTACAGCTGGGCATGTCAGTGTGTTTCTATACTCCCAGGTACTTTGAAAACTAAAGCTGAAGCAGTGGGACTTCATGGCCAGCTTAGGTGGTGCATCAAACACACTTTCTCATAATAAAAGTAAAGCATAGGTCTTGGGATGAAAGTCAGAGATAAACTCTGGCTTACCATATGGAAATCCCAGAGTCCAACCCCAAATAATGAGAGGGAGTTTGTTTAATGTCTAACTGGTATCTACAAAAGTGATTTTATAGCTTTTGAGATGTTTAAAGTGAACAGTCTATTCCTACATTTATACAATTACGTTAAAATCTTTTCATATCTTTATTTTCATCCAAAGAGTTTTTGTTTTGTGAAACAGATTATGAGTGGGCTTATGTGATGCATTGTCCAGCTTCACACAAGGTAAAAAAACAGAAGAAAAGTGTCACAATAACATTTGCTGTGCTTAGTCACCAAGCATGATGATCCCCTGACGAATACATGGCAGTGAAGCCATTTCCCTACTATATACCAAAATTCCATGCTTTCTGCACTGGGGACCTTAAAGCTATTTAAAGCTAAATATGAAATAAGAAAAAAAAGGAAGAAAAGATTTGTAGGTTATAATAAATATATTATTGATCACTGATTGAGTTCAGAGTGAAGGGCTAAAACAGTTGTTCTCGACCTTCCTAATGCTGTGATCCTTTAATTCACTTCCTAATGTTGTGACCCTAAATACAAATTTTTTCATTTTTTAAAATTTTTTACTTATTCAGTTTACATTCTGATCATTGCCCACCTACAAGTCAGCCCCTCCCACAGCATTTCCCAAATATTCCCTTCTCCTTCTCCTCTGAGCAGGTGGGGATGGACCCCTTGGCTTCCACCCCCAGCACTTCAAGTCTTTTCGAGCTTAGGAGCTTTCTCTCCCACTGAGGCCAGATAAGGCAGTCCAGCTAGACTGACATATCCCACATACAGGCAACAACTTTACAGATAGCCCCTGCTCTAGTCGTTTGGGACCCACATGAAGACCAAGTTGCACATCTACTATATATGTGTGGGGAGGGCTAGAATCAGCCTATTCTTGATTGGTGGTTCAGTGTCTTGAGAGCTCCAAGGTTCCAGATTAGTTGATTCTGTTGGTTTTCCTTTGGTGTTCCTATCTTCTTAGGTGCTGCAATTCTTTCTTCTATTCTTCCATAAGAAGAATCCCAAATTCCATCTGGGATTTGGGTATCTGCATCAGTCCAAGTCAGCTGGTGGGTGGAACATCTTAGAGGACAGCCATGCTAGACTCCTGTCTGCAAGTATAATAGAGTATCATTAACAATATCAGAGATTAGTGCTTGCCCATGGGATGGGTCTCAAATTGCATCTGTTATTGGTCAGCCATTCCCTCAGTCTCTGCTCCATCCCCAATCCCTATTATATAGAATTATTTTTGTTGCTACTTTGTAACTGTGAAGAATCATAATGTAAAATAACTGTTTTCTGAATGTCTTAGGCAACCTCTGTAGAAGGATTATTTGATTCTCTCAATGGGTTGCATGGATTGAGAACCACTGGGATAAAATAAATATAGGAGAGGAAAGTGTTAGGCCTCATAACTTCAGCCCACAATTGTAATATGAAAACTAGAAAAGTAGGAAGGCAGGAGATACTATCATTTCCCTGTAATCCCTGAATCTAGAAATAGTAGATCTTGTGAGATCACCATTCATCTGACCCCAGAATGAAATAGCTTCTGCTTATGTATTTGTTGTTTTTAGAGGGCTTTGATGAGTCCTCATTCTCTGTGAGAAAGGCACCCTCTGCCTTATATGCCACAATTATAATGTCTGGGTAGAAGTTACTGATATGACTCATTGTGTTGATGTTTTTCTAACAAGACTAGAGAACTCCTAAATCCAAATGATTCACCATTATACAGCTTTCTTTCAGTATTTTACATCCAACAGTGAGTTTAGACATAAATTAATGTTGAATCTAAAAATCAAGCTCTAAAACGTTGAAAACCAAAAGACATCTGATCATTGGGCACTTAGAACTAGTCTATTGAGATCAGGATTGCTTTGAGTCTCCTATAGGCTGTCAGTGTATATTAAAGAAGAGGAAATTCATATATCAGGAGTGCAAAGAGGAGAGATGTTGTTAGAGACTATATTCCAATAATAAGAATTCTGTGATAAGTAATGTGAGACATATCTGTGCAACCATGCCTGTCTCCCTGAGGAGTCAGTAAAACTCCTGTGTCTAGAAGAGGAAGAGATATAGCTTTGAAGATCTACAGGTGGATGAAGTAAGAGCAACATAACTAATGTGGTCTAAGACAGAAAGTCTTTCTAGAATATTAATTACTGTAACCAAAATTTCAGAATTTCAGAGAATTAGGTACTCTGTTCAATTCCATTGAGTATTATGATACAGGCTTGTAAAGCCATGACTTAGAAGATGAATATGGAAGGATTTTGAGTGAGTTCATTATTAAGCTGTGGCAGTAGAGAGAGATCCTGTTCAATGAGAAAGAAAAAAAGGAGGAAAGATCATAAAGGAAAGAAAAGAACAAGATGAAGAGACTGGCCTTAGAAAGGAGTATTAAGAACACTGGAATCTGTACATCTCTAGAAGGAGAAGCTCATTCTGTTTTCAGAGAATGACAGAGAATCAGAAGTCTACATCTCTACATTATGTCCTCCAATAACCTGTCTCATACCTACTACTGATGTTTTGCTAAGTGAACATGTAGTTAAGTTCTCTTCTCAACATTTATGCTTTCAGTATAAACTTGTACCAATCTTGGTCTTCATCAAAATAGCCCTTTTCCCTAAGTGGGTGATGTCAATGCCAGGACATATAAGTGGTCAAACTGCTGAAAATAAGTGACTGCTGCCTGGTTGGCGTCTACACAGTACCTTTTCTGTTCTCCCCATCTGAAGCTCAGGAAACACTGTGGAAAAGGCAATAGAAGAGCTGTTGGAATTTGAGAAAAGAGAAGGTGTTGTGGCACCCTGTTTTATGAATATCACATGGCCATTGCAATCATGAAAATACAGAAGCTGGAACTTCCTGGAGAAATTTGAAAAAATACATACTGAAAGGACAGATATGCAGTCAGGAAGGGAATTAGTTGGAAAGAATCAGGAGGTCATTTGGAGTACTTTGGAGAGAGCAGACATAGAATACATTATTAAAATCACAGTGCATTCAAGTATGGTGTTGCCATTTAAAAATAAATTAATATTAACTATCATATAAGCAAGGAGTTATTCTGTGATAATTTTATTAGATTTGGAACTATAGTAGTATGTGTTGCACTTTTTAAARGTCAATTTCATTTAATGTTATAAAATTATATAGATACATGGGGCTGAGATGTCCAAGCTGTTAAAAGTGCTCTTTCAAGGGTGCCTGATTTAAGTTTCCAGAACTCATAAGGGGCGTAGTTCACAACGGCAAATACACCTATAAGGAATCAGATACCTTCCTATGGCCCCCATGATTTTACACACACACACACACACACACACACACACACACACACACACACACTCACACATACACACATCCCACATGCAGACACACAAAAATCTTTTTTAAAATGTATGTATGTCTGGCCACAGCACAAATAAATTTGGGGCAATTCTACATGACTCAAAAATATAATTTCCAATAGTTATTTCACCCCAATGGGGACCCACAGAGCTTGAGAGTGTTGTATTACTTGCAACAAGAGAGGCAATGATGAAGAAAAAAGCCAGTCTAGGCTACAAAGCAAACCTTTATCTTAAAAGGAATCAAGATTTTATTTTTTCAGTGTTTTAATGTCTCCACTGTTGTCCTTATTTATTCAGGTTTAATTCTGGAAATTATGCCTATTATTTTGGAGCTATTGTGAATAGAATTGTTTTCATGATTTCTTGCTAAGCATGTGTACTATTGGTGAATAGAAGAGATAGAAGTTTTTATGATAATTTTGTATCCTGGTATATGGCCAAAGTGTTTACATTTCCAGTCATTTTTATGTGGAGTCTTTAGCTGCTATGTACACAAACAGAAGAATACCAATTGGCTGCACATCCTTGTTCAGGCAGGGCTAATAGCAATGGACAGACTGGGATTAGCATAGGCATAGATGAGAAGATAAAGGAAATGTACTTTTTTCTGTAMAAAATGGAGAACTATTCAGCCATAGAGAAGAGGAGGTGTGTAAAAGTGTCCTTGAATTTAGTGACTGTATTTGAATAATCAGAGTACAGAAGATAGTGTGTGAATTATATTGTGTCCAGAAATATGGGAAAGGACAAGGTGTATGGAGGTGTATGTGATCAAAGTTGTACCAGAATTAAAGTATTTTGTGAATCTCATTATCACTATAAACAATGAATATGTATCAATAAAAAATAAAAAGTAATCATCCATCACAAAATTAATATTTAGGGAAGTAGTTTAGCAGTAGAATATTTGCCTAGCATATACTTGGATTCATTAGCCAACACTGCAAAGAATATATAATCATTGGTTGATGGAAACAGAACTTTACTTTGTTCTTGAATGTTTAGCTCAGTGTTCTTAGTAATTAAACATCACAAATAGTGGAGCATGACTCCATGATTCCCAGCAGTTTGGAGTAAGAGACAGGCAGAATTCTGTGAGTTTGAAGCCAAGTAGAGAGAGGCTTTGTCTTAGAAAACCAAAGCAGCAGCAGCTGCAGCAGCAGCAGCAGCAGCAGCAGCAGCAGCAGCAGCAGCAGCAGCAGCAGCAGCAGCAGCAACAACAACAACAACATCACATGTTACAGCAAAATGATTAAAAAGTGTTCCAGCACTGGAGGGAATGTGTGAAGCTTGCACTGAAACCTGTAGGTCCAATGAGACAATTTTATGCCTTCAACTTTGAGTCACAGATTTTACCCCCATGAATGAAAGTCAGTTGCTATGCATTGTTATGTCCCAAATGTTCTGTTAAAGCAAAGGCTAAAGTTTGAATTGGGATTGTGACTGGGATTCAGTACTGTTGCCCTATTTTTGCTCACACAATTGTTTTCAAAAATCCCCTATCTTTCAGGCTCTACCATTTGCCTGATTCCTCAACAAGAAAGATTTATGGACACCTTTCCTGTGTCCAGATACAAAGAACTATGGAGCAATGGTGTTGAACAATGTCTGTATTTTAATGGGTTGATCTAGTTCATTTGTAGAGGTCTGGGATAGTCTCAGGATACAGGTGATCACTGAATTACTATGTCTTGAGCCAGGGAAGGACTGAGATCTGGTGGGATGGGAATTCTAAGAACAACCTTGTTATCTGTAGGATACCCAGACATTTAGCCAAGCCTGTAACCCTAAGCCATTACTTTATATGACAAGTCCCAAAATCTAGTTCTGAAGTAGAACATTGTGATAGTCTATCACATCCAGCACTGAATGCCCATGTTACATTTGGGCTGGGTATCATTTCTTCTTTATCTTAGTTCAACAAAGTTCTATTCCCATCAAGGCTGACCACTAAAAGGCTACAGCCTCCATGAACCCCACATATACTCTATCTTTAACCTGGTTTTTCTTGTCTGGATAGATTATGATAAACTTCCAATTTCCTGCTACTATTTGTTTTGACTTGAATTATAGAAATTGTGATCTCATACAGAATTGTCCCTGTTTCTAAATTGCAATTTTAAGGCATAATGACTAGGCACTGATAGATTGTTAGAAATGGAATGGACACATGATTAAGTCTGTGAAAGAATGGAATTCAGGAAGCTTAAGACACTTGTACAATACTATGGTGTGATCAGATGTTCAGATGAGAGTTTAGAAAACTGTGTGCATGTGAAGGTGTCACTACCTGGGGTAAGGATACAAGTTATGACCTTGCTTGCAAAGTCAGGGTGCCAGGACATCCCACACACTACTCTGAATTCCAGTGACATATATTAAAACAAATAAGCTAGAGCAAAATTACAGGTTGTGAATGGACATTTTATTGTGCATTTTGTGGGTAGAGAGAAGGGTTATGGTAGACAAAAGCACTAAGGGTATACTTTGGCACACTCCTGATCTCAGCCTCTGTGGGTAAGAGGAAGGTCAGATGACCTAGGAACACTCAGCATGGGACAAACTCTTCTCCACAGTGTTCCCTTCATGAGTGACATGGCAACTGTAACTGCTATGAGATTCCCATGCTTCTCTTGTCAAGAGTAGGTAGCTGCTAGCCATGTACTTCTTGTTGCTCTGTTTGGAAGGCTGGGTAGTTTCCACACCCTGAGTGATAGGGGTACCATCTGCCTTCCAGGCCACTGTCACAGCAGCTGGGTAGAACTCAGTGATCATGCACACCAGTGTGGCCTTGTTAGTCTTGAGCTCTTCAGAGGAAGGCGGGAACAGAGTGACTGAGGGTGTAGCCTTGGGCTGTCCTGCAAGATGGAAAAAGAGAAGGTCAGAATCTTTGTCTTTCAGTAGGAATCCTGGAGGTGGTATGTAAAGTGTTCTTGAGTTTAGTGACCATGTTTTAACTTACAGAGTACAGAAGATGGTGTGCGAATTTCTTCTATCTACTCCCTAGAGTATGTGCCTAGAAATTATAAAACTGTGCATGTGTGCAGTGCTTCACCTGACATACCTTGCCACTGACCTCCAATACAGACACCCGACCCTCTCTTTCCTGCACTTATATCCTCTCTGCATTTTATGTATATCTTCCTACCCCACCCTGAGGGCAGTTCTGATGTAAAAACTCTACTGTAAGCCTAAACATTAAACTCTTGAGTTTGTTTTTACTCAAATCTATGCCTCCTGGGGACAAGCATAGCATGTAGTTGCTTGAACTTTTTCTCATTCTTCAGAATGAAATATGATACACATCTCTGGATAAGTTGCATAATTTTCATGCCTTAGGACCATATCTATGTGAATTCAGTTGCTATATTTTCTAAGCAGTCTTTTAGAGAGACCTAGGAGCCCAGCTTCTCTACTGATATTATTTTTCTTCTCTTGAATTTCTGTGACCAGAGCTATTTCCCTTTCTACTCCTTATTAAAATTCCAAAGTTCTAGGTTAGATGCTGCTCTGTTCATGTTTTTCCATGGAGGCTCTGGGATCCATTCTATATCCCAACTGTCCTAGGAACTTAATCCTGAGTTCCATTGTACAGGTTATCTGACATGTTCTTCCTCAAAGGCTCTATGCTGAGTGTTTTGCGCTCTCTAAATTCAACAACCTTGTCTCCCTCTATGCTTCTATTTTCCTTCTCATGAAATGGCAATTCAATTTATTACTCACAAAGTTCACCATAAAAAATAGACATTCAAAGAGTACTTATCAAATTGCTGCATATCCCAACAGAATTACAGACAGACATTGACAGTTTATCTGTTTCACGTCTCCATCTTTGAGATTAGACATGAAAGGCTACCGCATGTAGAGGTAAAAGAAATTATTTACCTAGAGTGAAGTTTAGGCATGAAGTAGAATACAGAATTAGCAATTATTCAACAAAATCACCTCAAAGCTTGAAGACAACGGTAACAAAGGGGGAAGAAGTCACTCACCTAGGACAGTCAATCTGGTTCCTCCACCAAACACCCAGCACTGTGATATAGACTCATGCAAAATTCCTGCATGTACTTTACTCTCCAGTTGTATCTGTGATGTGTGTAGGTGGTAATGATTCTAGGATGGTAGTGACATCACTCTGATATCCTTCTTCCCAGGTTCCATATGTCCTCTTGTCCAGCCTTGCCAGAAAATCATCCATGAATTTTCCATACTCTGTATGGAAGAAGCTCTTCACAGGGTAAAAAGGAATAGAGAAGAGCTCTTAGTGACAGCTTGAGGAGACCACCAGCTGCATGGAGTCTATGCAAAGCCTTGAGACCACTTACCCAATCTCTGCAGCTCATGCCTGGCACAAAGCAAAGAGAAACATCTGAGGCATTTCAGAAGAGAGCAAATGGAGAACATACACAGCCATCACTATCAATCCACATTTCATCTTCCTATAGATGTTAGAACCATTGCCAATAATATTATACTAAACACTGTAGGATCATGATGCATAGTCATTTCATGACTATTTTATGTAGAAATAAAAGTAATCAATAACTTCTTTTGAGGTTATTTTATAGGTATTCTCTTTTTAAATCCAGAAGTATAATTTTAGCTAACAGGATACGAGTTCTGGAGTGGGCTTTCTTAACACGATATAGGGAAGACTTTTCTGTTATAGTTATAGTTGTTATAGTTATAGTTATAATTGTTTAATTATAGTTATCATTAATTATAGCTTGGTGGGGATATGGGAACATTACTATTTCTATGTTTCCTAATTTTTCTGTTCAAACTTGTCAGTGAAACCTTGAAACAAAACTATGAGTCTCTGAGAAATAGATGGGTATGAATGAGTGTTGGCACTGTCCCCAGCAAGGAACATTGCTGTGAGGGTACCCAGTAGTTTCACTTTCAACCATTAGGCACAAATTTTATCTTGGTCTAGCATCAGAAAGGGAATGTAGGGCACAGATCCCAAAAGTTCCTCCTAGCTCAGAAACTGGGACTTTGGATGCCTAAGATCAAAGTCTACTTTGTCGACTGTTATTTTGCCTCATTGCTGAAGAATATTTCCGATTTTAAAGACTATGCTATGGGACTGTACGACCCACCAAAGAATTCTGAATGTTCTCAGTGTCTATATTGCTTATGAGCTGTGGAGGATGATGTCTCCAAACCTTGAATACTAACTACATATTGACCTGGATATAGACTGGATTACAGAAGGTTGAATGTCAATTTCAAAGACTGTGGTTGGCATCACTGTAAAGTGCACACTGGGGTGGTGATACACATGAGAGGACTTGGACAGTATAATGGGTGTCTGTTACACCTACGTTTATCCAAGAAAATGACTTAAATTTAGCTCTCAGGTCACATGTAGTCTTACTTAACCTCACCTGACATGACCTTGAGTAGTCTTGTCTTTGTCTCTGAAACTACTTCCTATGCACAATCATTTGATACTCCTTCTGGGATCAGGTTGAATGTATCTCTCACTAGACACAATTATTATGCTTGAGTGTTTAATCCCATCACATGTCCCAGTATAGATGATCATGAACACCAATGTTCTGAAGCTTATAATAAAATTCTCTAAGTTTATTACAAAAACTCACATATTTGGGGAACTTCTATATAACATTAAGTTAATTATTTAACTTTAAACACAATATCTTACCTGGTATGTATTTTAAATGGGTGTCCCTACATGGCAAAGCTCAGAGAACAGCTGGGGTGATACCTCAGTATATTTCAAATGTGAACTAATTTCTTACTTGGAACCGTGATCCTACCCCCCCCCCCACCTTGTAGACTAAAAGGATTGAAAATTAAATACATAATGAGAACAAATGGGACAAAACAGTACATCTAATTAACTCATGATATTTTATTTAATATTCAGTGGGCAGGAGAAAAGGGTTAAGATAACTAGTATAGAGAAGAGACCCCACTCTAGGTCCTACAGCTGCAGGGTTCCCAAGCTAAGGAGAAATCTGGGTTCCTAGAGACACTCTGCAGGAGACAGACTCTTCTCCACAGTTTCCCCTTCGTGTGTAACTTGGCAGGTGACACTTTGGTGAGATCTCCACTGGTCCGGAGTCAAGCGTAAGAAGCTACTGGCTATGTACTTGTTGCCCTCTTTGGTGGGATTTGCAGTTTCCACACCCTGGGTAATAGGTGCACCATTTGCCTTCCAGGCCACTGTTACAGCACCCGGGTAGAAACCGGAAATCAGACACACCAGTGTGGCTTTGTTTTCCTTTAGCTCTTCAGAAGAAGGTGGAAACACTGTGAGTGTGGGAGAGGACTTGGGCTGACCTGTGTGAATAAAAGAAGGAAACTGATTCAGGAGACAATATAAAATATCAAAATCTCAGGGACTGCTCAGTTTTGTCATGTTTTTTACCTGGCACTTTCTCTTTTTTCTCACCTACCCCATTGAGCCTGGTTGAGTACAGACAGTTAACTCACTAGCCTTTTTTAAAACACACTTCCAAGTTACATATTCTTGACTCTTCCTTTCTGCCTCAAGTCTACTATCAGCAGCTATGGTTGTGCTCTATCCACCCTATTGTTTATAATCTAACTTGGGATTTGCACCACATCTGATCCCCTTCCCATGGGCAGTTATTTCCCCTGTGTTCCTGTGGTGGTCAGAGCTCTCTGGTAAACAGGGTAGATCCCACTTTGCTTTGCAGACTGCATTTTGATTGAGGAGTTCCCTTTTTTGTCCCCAGCACTCTGAGCCTCCTGTTACCTTGGACAGCAAATTCTCTATATCAGTCCACCCAGCCTTTACAATTTGTAGTGGGTTCAATCCAGAGAAGATCTGAGGCTAAACTGGAACTTGTGCCTACTGTACATTTTGATCTAGTTACAATACCCTCCACTATGTTCTAGAGGTTTTTTTCCTCATGAGGAAGAGCATAGCAGACACTTGCTCACTGCAACAGCATCCTTCCCTGACAGTCAGGTAGTATTTCAAAACCCCAAGTTTGTCCCTCATTCCTGACCTCCTCCATTATAATAGGCCATTTGAGGAAAATGAAAAGCTGGCAATGAAAACATGAAACAGCAAAATCCAGGGTTATGGGGCTTTGTAGACAGAATCCTGATTATCTCTAGTGATAATCTGAGATGACCAGGATCTGGTTACTCTACTAGTCATTGGTGTCTCTCTGTTCATAGGACCTTAGCAGCCCAGTATAAGATCAGAGATCTTAACACTATTAAAGATCTACTCTGTCACTAGGCTTCTGTGGATCCAATTTAGATAACCTCAGTCTCTGGAAACTGAGCTTACACCTCTAGATCCAACCTTTGACAACCTATAAAAATATTGTGGACCCCATGAAAGTCCTAGTGGCCCCTTTTTTGACCTGGACCAGGGTCCAAGATTATTAATCTTCCTGAGAACCAGGATGGAGCCCTTGCCTCTGGCCAGACCCTAACTAATGCCCCTGAGATCACAGCATATCTATGAGAATCTAAGGCTAGCTGATTCTACTCTTCTGGTTTTTCCTTCAGGTTACTTCAAAATGGTTCACCTCCCTGAGCCACCATGGAGAAATCTGAGGATTTAGTCCCTAAGTCTGAGTAGAACAGATGAGAAAAGGTTCCCAGAGAGAAAAAAGACCCTTGCAAGACAACAAGTGCTGGGCTGATTAGGAAGAAGCATTAAAGGCACTTACCTAGGACAGTGAGCTTGGTTCCACCGCCGAAAATATACCACAGTGACTGAGACCCAACCCAAAACCTGTAGGGCCAGCACCTGGGCCTGTTCTCTGGCAGCTGGGCTGGACCAAACTACTAGCTAGCTATAATGGGTGGAGCTGTGACCTCACTTGAGAAGAGGTGGGTGATAATCCACTTACAGGCTTGTCTTCTTGTCAGGCAGGTACCCCACAGAGTTGATTCAATACCATGTTCTACTCCTTGCACTATTTCTAATACTATCTATGCTGACAGCTGTACAGTAGATCCGAAACAAATGGAGATTGACATATTAATTCAGGTGTCTTTCTTGCATGACATAGAATTCTATAATTTTGGCCTCATTTTACAGGCTGAGCTGTTCCTTTTTTCTTCACAAACACATTGTCCTACTTGGTCATCTTCTTTGGAACCAGGGATGGGGAACAATTCTTGCCTTATGAAAGTTCCACACAGGGAATTCTGTTTGAATTTCAACCCACAGAGACATGACTCATTTCCACTTTGTTCATATGTGTTTTCTTAGAATATAATATCTGTTTACTGTTTTATTTATCTATCTACATATACATATATACCTACTTTTATATATACATACATACACCCCAACATAGTCACAAATTATCCATCTCTTTGTTTTCCATGTTAGAATATGGGTAGACTACTCTGGTGTTCACCTTCACAGTTTCCTGAAACGTATAGTGCAAAAGACAAAATTACCCTTCTCTCCATCTTGTAGTTCACCAGCACCCCATGTGGCTCAGAAATATATATATATATATATATATATATATTATATATATTTCATTACTTTTCTCTCCTCTGTGTCTGAAAATGCCCACATTCTGACTATTCAGTTTTGACTACTCATTCTGACTATTGTGACTATTCATTCTGACTGTATCTTTCCTTTCCCTTTGGTCTGCAAACGTCTGTTCATTCTAACATTATCATCAGGGTGATGTCTTCCCTATCCTTTTGTGCTATTACTGTATTTGGCTCACATTGTGAACTCTGAAAACTCATAGCTACCCAGAATTCTGTGTACAACCTGTTAATTCTTTTTGGCTCCAGATTTAGATATACTATTTTTTCTCGAATGTTTGATAGGAACCTACTTCAAAGTCAACATCACCCAAATTCCCTGAAACTTGATTCTCTACAATGTCTATTTTCAGAAATTTTCTCTAATACAGAGCTAGGAGCCATCCCAGAACGTTTTCCACATTGAATCAGCATACTTTTCTTGACATTCTACAACACAGCATGCCATTAAAAGGCTCAAATGATAAAGATTAACACCTAGCTCACACAAAGAGCTAATGATAGGAATTAATAGATTTTGTTGAAATTTGATTTCATCTCCCAAGATAATTTTTAAATAAAGATCCTTCACATGTATGTATGCATGTGAATATATGAGTATATGAGTATGTGATTTTAGTGCTCTTAGAGACCAGAAGAGGCTGCCACATCTTCTGGAGCTAGAATTATTAAACGTTAGATACCAAATATGGGTCCTGGGGACTAAACATGGGTCTTCTGTGAAACAGAACATTCTTTAAACACTGAGAATTCTCTCCATCTCCCCATGATTATTAATTTACAACGGACGATTATTTATTGTATTGGGGCTGCCAGTTGATTTTTCCTTTCTTTTTCCTTACTTTATTTAAATTTCATCAGTGTGACAGTTTGTTATTGGTTAAAGACTTACTTGTACATAAGGTATTTATTAATATATTAGTAGCATAAACCCATCTCTTGTTTTTTACTAAATAAAGAAAGCATTCTTCTTTTCATTTTAGATGGAAACTTCCTCAATTTGTAATTTTTTTTAAAATTACAAGATTCTTCCTACTTAAGGCAAAACATTTAAGTCAGAAACAAGGACAGTCTGTCACTTATACTTTTGTCATTTACAATTCCATTCTCCTAGACACTAGAATAGGCCTGGGGACACAAATGCTTGGTAAAATACCAGCCAATCAACAGAGAAGCCTACAAGAATCAGCTGAGGAATCACTGACTTAACATGAGAACTAGATTCTCCTCTGTATGAACAATCCATTAGCGATTAGGTAACATTATAAAAAACACTATAGAAATAAATGACATGGAATGTAATATGAACATGATTTGACTGGTGAATAAATTACTCAGCTATTTAACATATCAGTTATCAGAGAAAATCTTGTTCCTTGTTTAAAATTGGAAGGTCATTTAATTTCAAATTGAGCATATACTGCATCAAATTGCATTCATAACAACAAAAGCAAACTTCTTGAGAATCAGGAAATATCTAATATGAAGTAGTAAGAACAATGGGGAATAGGCATGAATAGTTTGATAATTGGTAATAATAACTAATTATTTTCTTGCCAGATGTGGATTCATACTCTAAAGCTAATATAACCAGAGTAGGGTGGTATGGTACAAAAAAAGAGCCAAAGAACCAAACAGAGTAGGGGATAAATCACTAGGTCAGCATTAACAAGTACAACAACTGATTTTCAATTTGGAAAGTTAAGTATTCCAGTGCATACAACATAGTCCAGATAAAGTTATGAGCATAAACAAAAACTGCAAAGCATCCAAACAATGAAATTATCAGAATAAAACGTAACAAAAGAGAGTCACAACATCAAAATAGAATGACTTTTCTTTACTGGTTTCAAATTACATAAACCATACAGAAACTCTAAATCAAACCAGCAGATAAAAAGTATCAGCTGCTTTGTACTTAAACATCCCATAAAGTCAGAAAATATAACAGAAGCAATCTTATAATCGAGATACTAAAAAAGTTAGTATTCTCAGTAAAGTTTTGTACATGATAGCACATGACTATTTTCCTAGCACTTTGGACAGAGAAGCAAGGAGACAAGTTGCAATTTCAATACCAGCCTGCACTGTATCCATGTAAAGTTATATATATGTATATATATGTATATATATATATATATATATATATATACATATATATATTAATGGCTGACTGTTTAACACTGGAAAGCCAAATAGTGTGCTCTTCCCTGGGAAGAATCACTCTCCTGCTCCAAAATTTACTTAGTTCTTTGTGTAGGTTTGAGGCCTTATGAGCTTTCCCCCATCCAGATTGGAAGTCTTTAAAATTACAGCATCCACCGGGTCTTTGCCGAAAGGTGTGAGAGATGTGTGTGTGTGTGTGTGTGTGTGTGTGTGTGTGTGTGTGTGTTTGAAATAAGACATCAGATAGAATAATAAAAGTATATTGACCAACATGACAGTATCCATACTTTTTACACTTAAGTGATTAAGATATATAGTTAATACATGTTTATATTAATCACATATACTTATTTATACAATCATGAATTGCTTTTAAATTAAAATTATTTTATGCCTAAAATTAAATATATCCTCATGCTTACATTTTTAAAAAACAAAATCTACAAAGATAATATCAAAATTAAGTAAAATCTCACCAACCAAAGATACACCATTGAAGTATTAGCAACAGGCTTTGAAAATACACCTGCATTAAGAAGACAATTGTTACCCTAATTGAAATACTCATATCTATAGGTTTAAATATAACATCCATATATAAGAGAAATAATGAGGGGAATATCCCAAGGAGGTGGGAATAAAATAGAGTTTTATAAAGTGATAAAGAGAAAACTAGAAGAGAAATATTAAATGAAGGATATAGATGTCCTGGTAGAGAAAGAAATATGGAGAGGAAGTATTAACACTAAAGACCTTCTGAAAATTCATGTGGAAACCCACTATTGAAGAAATTTAATTAAATATAAACATACACGAAGTGAATTGAAACAGAGCCATCATATAATGGAGTAGACAATGCCCCAACTAGATGTCTAGACATATAATTCCAAAGAGTCATTGGCCAAATAATTCATGTATATTCAAAACCCCCACCTCACAAACATCACAGGCCATTGCAAAGGCTAGTGGTTCCTCTCTATAAGCTGATGGTGAAGTTTTATTACTGAAATCAATGCTGTCTTACATTTTTGAATACAGAAAAAGTTGCATTGAGGTCTAACTAGAAGTTTCACCTCTACTTATTAGCATTCATTAAGCTGAAAGGTACTTTGCTTACTACCACAGGAGAAAGGTAAACATCAATATCACTTAACTACAAGGTATATGGCCTACAACTGTAACCCTCCTTCATGACAGTGGCACAAATGTTATGGGAGATAACCAACTATTCTGGATAGACTGAGTGCCCAGTTCATGAGATGGAACCCATATCTGAGACTACTGAAATGGACAAGAACTTGAGATTACATAGGTAGGGAACCTAGGAGAAAAATACTACTATTATTTTGCTAAATGAATGGCACTGAAGTGATTGCTAATGGCATATGTCTATACTCATAGACATATGAGTATATGAGGGTTTCATTAAACCCTTTACTTCAAGGCTTAAAGAATTRTGGAGAAGAGACACAGCCATTGTTAGAGCCAGAAGTGCTGGCTGACTCCAAGGAAACACCATTCAGATACAACAGGACTGATGTACATATGAACTTACAGACACTGTGACAGCATGCAGAAGACCTGCACAAGTATAGATAAAATTTACACAAAGTTCCACCCCCAGCCAAGAAGATATTTGCAACTGATAACCATAGACAAATGGAAAATCATTTTTCTCCAAGGGAGTGACAGCTAGCATATCAACCACACTCCAGGGCAAACCTCATACAGTAGATTAGTTGGCCAACACAAAATGAGCTTCATGCTTTTTGGTAAGATTACTCTGGCTTGTTTTGATATTTTTGCATTAATGGTTTATTTGTTTGCTTTGACTTTTGTGTTTCCTTTTCTTAGAGAGAAAACAACATGAAATTGAGTGGTTGGAAGGTAGAGAGGGTCTGAGAATACTTGGGTTAGGGAAAAGAATATGATCAAAATATCTTTAAAAAATAAGAAAATAATTGGAAGCATTCAGTATGTTACTATTGTAATTTTAAACAGATTTTTATGTTTCTAGGAATGTTTCTTAAAATGTAACCATTTTACAATAATAAACCATTGACCCTATATTTTAATAATAAAAATAACTTTAATTGTGTATTAACATTATGCTACATCACATGTTGCAGGTGAGTAACGCTGAAGACTTCCATTAGATTGCTTATGACAGATGTACCATAATGTACTCTTCTATGGCATTTATGTTTTTCTATTTTTTGGTTACTACTAATAATTTGAGCTCATGCTTCCTATATATAAACATTTGATTACACGTTTCAATATGTTCCCTACTTACAAATAGTTCATAGAGTGAAATTATACCATGAAGATAAACATTACTTTTATACCTCACTGCTGTGGCAGAAATTGTTGTGAGTTTAAATGCTATCAATAGTCCTTGAGAGTGCTAATTCCTTCCACCTAATTCTTATTTAATCTTATTAATTCATATTTAATTCTTATTTTAATCACTTTAATTCTCATTTTTCAGGAATATTTTTCTTGAGGTTGTTAAGTGTACTTGGGCCCCCTCCATGGAATCATTGCTGTTTTTTGAGGGCTGTTCTTGTCACTACACAGTACTTAAAATCTGTGATGCTAGCATTATTTCTACCTTTGTCGCTCCTAAAATGAACAATGGTTTTTACTTCACAACTGAATAGGCTGCTTTGGTCCAGACACACTTCCTCTGCATTACCAGGCCTTGAACTCTGTAACTTTATGAATACCTTAGTGACTAAAAGTCTTATCCTTGTGGAAAGACCAAGCCAAGTACCATTTTCTTTTCAATAAATTTCCTGCCTTTTCCAAGATATAAGAAAAGGTTGATAATGTAACTGTGGGCTCCATATTAGTCACCTCTTCCATGAAATAGAGAGCACATTGACACAGGACTCTTTTGCAATACTCAGACGTTGATCCTTGGAGTAATGACAGTGCCCAAAGATACAATGACAACTAAGGGTCCTACCGCCCTTGAAATGTGAGCAACTTGCAGCCACGTGAAGGGAAGTTTATTTTGCATCATTGTCTGAAAAAGCCTAAATTTCTAGCTAGCTGACATAATGATAGTTCATAGCTCAAAACAAATAGGTAAAATAGGATGGACAAAAGGAAGATAGAAGGAGGAGAGAGTGTGTGTGTGAGGACAGAGGAGGAGGAGAAAAAGGAAGAGGGAGAGAGGATGAGAAGAAGGAGAGAGGAGGGGGAGGAAGGAAGAAAAGCAGGAATACCTTGTGTAGCAGTAGACATTATCCCTCTGCTGTGCATCTGTCTTTCTGGTACCTGGTTCACTCTGTTCAAATATCTCGGATGAATGAAGTGCTATCACTGGCTGATGAGACTCAGAAACCAAGATTAATAATATTACAACATGATAGCATATTCACAGGTATCAAAATGCAAACACTATAAGCCAGAGTCTACCCAGATGTACCTCACAGACTGGTCCTTTTCCCTCTCTCTAACGTTTTCCAGACTACTTTTTCTATACAGCCTATTGCTTACGATTCAGTGGTGCATACCTGTTCTTCAAGTTCTGCAGACCGAGGAAATGCTTCCTGTCCATGATCCTAGGCCTGCATCCTGCTCGGAGATGCTGTTATCTGGCACAACAGACCCTAGTTGTCATGGGTACATTCAACATCAGAAATAGAAGGTATTTCTTAGGTTAGGTCTAGTGTTTCTGGAGCCTCTTTTCCCACTCGCCTTATCATGGGCTTCATCTGCCCTCAGGGTACAGGTACCTCTGGCCTAATCAGTGGGCAAGATTTCTAAAGGAGTTTCCTCTGGTTTGGTGGTGACAGCTACATCAGTGTACAGAGGTCCCTGTGACTCCTGGCCCCACACTCAGTCTGTCACTTCAGGCCCTGTGGTTATTATTCTCTGGTGGTCTATCCCAGGGGGCAACATTTACAAACTGTCCTATTGTGGTTGGGATCCAGATATGAACTCCCCTAGGTAGTGGACAGATGGGTTTTGTCCCTAGGGACTGGTGTAGTATAAATAGATGAGCACAGTTTTCTAGTTTCCCAAGGATAATCTGGAGCTCTGAAGCCTCTCCCAAGTATCCAGAGGTGCTTATGTGTTTACCCAAGTGGTCAGAAAGATGAAAGCCACTAAAAGCATGAATTCAGGGTCCGTGTGTGTGTGTGTGTGTGTGTGTGTGTGTGTGTGGTGGGGGGTGGGGGACATGGCTTTCCAGCTCAGTTTTTAAGGTGGCCCATGTACTCTGCACTAAAGTCAAATAAGATCAATTGTTCCTTGGATAGAATGGCTCATCCTGTTAAGCTCCTGTTTGGCCATTTCTGGAGTCATTTAAGAGCCTTGCAGGGTGACTCTACATGGCTTATAGTAGGTGTGATGGTGAGATCATGTTGGATCTATCAAGCATGGACTTCAGCTTTCTTGTGTGAAATGGAATGGTGTTCTACACCAGGAGAGTAGGGACAATAAATAGCATCTGGTATCTGCTGCCTCTGTGCTGCTGTCTAGTTAACAGTGTTCTCTTGTTGGCTCTTTTTCTACTTTCTGGTTTCTGAGGAAAATTTCAGCAATCCTCTTATAAGTGTTCCTATTCTGTTGGCATCAACAGGAATTTAAGGAAAATAAAGGTAGAATATACTATTTCTCTAGGAATTGGGGTACAAAGTGAGCTAGAATCCAAGAGGGAGCCTGCCCCATAAATTTCCAAATCAACCAACATCTAGGAGTTTGTTTCAACCTCCTCAGCGAACTAAGAATTCAGATCTCATAGGCATTGTTGGCATTGGAGAGGATGGGCATGTGGTTTTGGTTGGATTCTCATTTGAATACCACGACTACAATACACAGTACAATGGGGATCATGACACTTTCATGACTGTGTGGTTTATTCTGTAAACCTGGGACTAATAATACTACCCACTCTTCCAAATATGCAAATTAATAAATTTATACTCTAGCACATTCTCTAAATTTTGATGCCACACCATTAAGAGGTGGCTGAATGGGGATTGTCTGATAATGACACTTTTCTTTTATTCTAAATGGAGTGACAGTCCTTGGTGCATGGGACAGCATACTGCCCAGAGCCTGGTAGAAAATAGATGTTATTCAGTTAAATATGCAGCTGATGTGATGAGGTGGAGTCTTCTTCTGTTTCATTTGTCTGCTTGTATCTTTTGGTCTCTCCATGCCTTTCTTTTCAGATGTCACCAACTCCCTACATCCAGAGAGAATAGTTCATATTGTTCCATTCCCATAATGTCAGTGAAGATCGGCTCTCTTGTTTTCCAAGTGCTTTTTCTACTTCTGACAATCTTTTGTAGTACTAGAGTTTGAAAACAAGGCTTCAGGCATAAGTGCAAGACTACTGAGCTATCTCACAAGCTTTCACATAGACTTTTATAGCATTAAAAGAATAGCTATTAATGGCGTGTTTGTGATATGTCAGTACTTATCTACAATTTACAACATCTTGACTAAGGTTTTTGGCAAATTCACCAACATTTACTACTTTTTTCTGTCTTAGGAAGACTCAAAATCCTCTGTATAAAGCCAGAAACATGGTATGTGCATTAGTATTAGACTACTGAGAGACTGATGTAAGAGCACCACCTAAGTCCAGGAGTTCAAAGCCAACTGAAGCTTGGCACCATAGGGATATTCCATCTCTGAAGAATGAAAAAATGTGATGGTCATATGACTGGTCACAGCAGTTGAGAATATATACTGCTAATGTAGAAGTCCTGGGTTTCTTACAGGAGGTGGCTCAAAATCACCAGTAATTCCAGTCCCGGGCGTCTGACACCATAAGGTCGCACAAGCAACTGAAACAACATGGTGAACACACATAACACTCAAGCTCACATATGCAGCACATCTGGTCAAGTTCAGAGCTTCAGTTCTCTGGGATCACTGATATTCTTCTGGTTTTGATATTTATTTTGTTTCAACAGTTCTGATGAGCACCGGTCAGGAGACAGCAAAGTGAACTTCCTGGCCACTTGAGGAGTTCCTTGGCCCACTTTTAGATCAGATACATGGTTACTACTTGTATTTTGCTACATTTGCTGCAAACCATTATATATGTTTTCATGGAGTTCAAGGACTGAAAAATTGCCCAACATTTCATTTCACTCATAACTATTGTGACTTCTAGGAAGAATCTGCTCAGGCTTCTCATATTTCCAAATGTCTTTAGCAAAGGCAATTACTTTTGTTCTGTATTTACTCTCCTGAGGTTGTTTGAAGTATGACCACCTTTGGAAGACAGGGACACCATATAAACTATATAGAAAATATAGGGTCTCCAAAGTTGGCTGTGCAGATCTAGTCCTCTTCCCATGGTCTTGTGGAACTTGTACTAAGATGCTGATACATACATTCCTATGATTGATAAGCTGTTCTTGGTCTCTGATCCAAACATCCATATCCTCTGTCTGTGTCTTCAGAACTGACACAGCTTACTAGAGCAGTAGAGAATACTCCTCCAGACTTTACAGCTCTCTATATGATGTTAATATTGGTAAAAAAAAATATGAATTTAAGGACAGTGGCCAGGGATTAATGGGTTGTTACTTCTTCCAGATCAGCTTTCCTGAATCTTCAGGCTAGATATTGTCACTGTACAAAAATTTCTTAGGCAACTTCTGATGGCCAGGCCTGGTGCTAAAGGCTGGTCACACAAATAAACCCCACATACCCAGACTTTCTAAATTAACATGCTTCTAATCAGTTATGAGATGTGCGCACCATCATTGGCACTAGGGTATCCTATGGAGCCTCTGATTTAATCCAGCTTCTCTCCATGGTGTCTCAGACTCTTTCTTGCCTCTGACATTGGACTCCTTTGGTCTTTGGCACAGTAGGCCGGGTTTGCCCTGGTGAAAGGGTAGCATTGAAGGTACCCTAGCATCTTCACATGGATATGACTGTTTTATGGTTCAGAGCCCAGGACTTCTCAGAGATAGTTCATTGTTTTAGGAAAAAAGGGACTGTTCCTAAATATAGCAACGTCAGCAGCTCTCCTCCAAGGCTCTTCACTACATACCACAGACCACATCCTCAGAGTGTAGCCACAATTATATGTTCATATCTAGAAGGATATTGGGGATAAATACAATTAATTTTAAATATTACATTTAATTATTTAGTTAATCTGTGTTTTGGTCAGTGGTGTGTGTGTGTGCGTGTGTGTATGTGTGTGTGCACACACGTGTACGTGCGTGCATGCATGCATGTGCATGATGCCTATATGGATGTCAGAGGACTTCTGGCAGCAGTTGGTTATCTCCTACTATGCAAATTCATGGGATGGAACTTAGGTTATCAGGCTTTTAACAAAGTACCTTTACCCACTGACTCATCTTGCCTGCACAAATCACCAAATATTTTCATCTCTATTTCCTCTTTTGGGAAACTGGGATAGAGATCAACAAAGTATCATGAACTAAAGAAGGGTATTGGATCTCTTGGGATATTTATCCAAGGGTTGGCTTTGACTAGATAATCTTTGTTATTAGCTTGACAGCATATGGAATCAATCAATAAAACATAAACTGCTCAGCACTCTTGTGAAGAAGTTTCTTGATCATATTTTTTGAAACAGAGCCTACCTTACCTAAATATGGCCCATGTTTACCTGTGCAAGGTTAAAAAATAACAAAATAGCTTGGAAGAAGGAAACTCGGGCTTTTGACTGTATACCCTCACTCTTGATGGCGTGTTTATCTATCTTGTTGTGTACTGATTATACATTAAAGAAACCTCAGAGAGGTCAGCAAAATCCATCATCATGTCACATTACAAAACAAAAAGAGATAAAAATAGCTAAGAATGAACTAAAATTTTAGTTATTCACCCTCTCCCGTCTCCTCAGTCTTTCCTTATTTTTGTTTGTGATGTCTGTTTGTGTGCCTGTATTTTGTACACAGCTGTATGTTTCTTTTCTGTTGTGCCTAGCTATGTAGTCCACCACTTGTCTGTCTGCTGTGCCTGTGTTGAGTGTTGGCTATGTGTACTTGTGTCTGCCCTTTTTTGATAATTGCAGTAATAACTGGGGCATCCCCTGGGAAGAACGTAATACCTTGTGGGTCAGAAAAGGACATGGAGAGGAACTGCTCCAGAAAGTTTTACACAATTGTTTGTTTTACTACATAAGAAACTATTTTATTTATAGGAAACCTAGCAATTGTGATTGGTTAGCACATTACCTCCAATTGGACAGTGAACACTAATACCACTTGTGTCTTTATGAGGTAGAAGCACATAAAAGGAGATGTGGAGATTGTAGACACATCACAGCAGGCTAGATACTGGCTGCTCATGCTACCTCAGATTCAGTACCCTGACTTCTGCGAATACTCAGGAGCATGGTGTACCATGCTTCTAGTTTAAAACCATACACCGTGTGCTAGGTAGACTGGCTGCCATGTCAAGCCTGCATTTTCTCCTGTGGTTCTTTCCTCTACATAATTTGCTCTCTGGAGAGCAGATCCTTCTGATCAAATAAGTGGAATATGCCAACCAATATATTATAAATGAAAAGATAGTAGAATAGGAAAATAGATTGTAAAGGTTATGAAAGCAAAGAGGGTGTCTAGTCATGGGAATGGTGCTATTCCAATTTTATTTATTTATTTTTTTCACTTTAAATGTCTTTTTTAAAATTATTTTCTATATTCTTTGTTTACATTCCAAATGCTTTCCCCATTCCAGGTTTCCCCCTCATCATATGCCCATAAGAGCTCTTCCCTCTACCCATCCCCCAATCACTCCCCCCCCCATTTCTCTGTTCTGGTACTCCCCTACAATACTGGATCAAGTTTTTTCAGGACCAGGGCTCTTTCCTCCCTTCTTGGGAATCATATGATTTGCTAATTGTGTCTGGAGTATTCAGAGCTTCTGGGCTAATTAATATCCACTTCTCAGTGATTGCATTTCATGTGTTGTGATTGGGTTAGCTCACTTAGGATGATATTTTCCAGTTCCAACCATTTGCCTACAAATTTCATTAATTCATTGTTTTTAATTGCTGAGTAGTATTCCATT